>CM060426.1:107113289-107223224 GCA_030545235.1 Helianthus tuberosus | reverse complement strand
AAAAATGATAATCGTGTGCTGTTGTAAAAAAGATCCTCTAAAGGGGACACACCAAAAGTCGAAGTCGTCATCTCTTTGCTGAACGGAAGTTCTAACCTGAGCTCTCACGGCCCTCGCAATTTAACCCCTTACAGATATCATTTGTGGTATACTCACCTGTAAGACTGAATATTGGGTTCTGGATACGGGAGTATATTCAAGAGGTGGGACACATGAATGAGTTTAAGTTCTTAATTCACCTAATTCGTATCCTGAACAGATTGAAAATTGTGTGAGAATTTAAGTGGATCAGTATATCGACAATCTAAGTGAATTGTTTAAATTTTGTGTATGTAATTAAAGCTTAACGGTACTTGTCACTTGTCGAATAGCTGATATGATTCCCTAACACGCTCACCAAAAATATGTTTGTAAATAGTTTACATTTTACTACATTTTATTTCTGTAATTCATTTCTAGTCTAGAAACTTTATTATAAATCCAAAAAGATTTTACATTTCTGCTTTATTTTCCGACAAACCAAAGTGGAAAGCTGATCTTCAGATTCACAATTTGAAGCAGATGCAGGAAGTTTCTGAGCTGGATGATGAGTTATGAGTTTATCTTGTTAAAAGATTGAGAAGTTGGAAAGTCAAAACAAGTTCATTAAGTTGAAACTTGTAATTTTCAGAAAATGTTTTGAAAAATGTTGAACAAAATGTCAGTGTGATTTATCTCAGGTCAACCAAGGTCATTAAGTTGGACTTGGTAGACAAATTGAGTAATCAGGGTCATTAAATTTGGACCTGGATACTTAAGTGGATTTCTAAATTCTGACAAAACCAACAAATTGTAACAACCATAAATTTATTTAGCGATTTCCGTAAATAATCACAAATTACTGAGTATTTATATTAAAACATTCATGCTCAAATACGGGTTTATTAAAACTTTTCTAAACTTGAAAGCAAAACAACATAGTGTAATTTAATTCATCGTTTTAGAATAACGACGAAACAACTTGCGAAAGCTTCATTTAACGTGTGTTCGGTTCTTGCTCAACGCTTGATCTTCATCCAGGACTCTCGACATTCACCTATGATCAATACCAGCTTAAATGTTAGTATTGATAGTTTAAATAAAGGTACAAGACAAGATAAATGATAATGGAAGGAAATCCCAACATTAATCTCTTGGTCCCAAAAACAGGACTTAAAACTGGCCTCCACCGTAGCTTACGGTATCCACCGTAAGCTACGGTGGCCTCTGTTTTAAAATACCCCCACCGTAAGGCAGTAGGTAACTAGCGTAACGATTTCAGCCCCACCGTAACTTACGGTGGGCACCGTAAGTTATGGTGGTCCCTGTATCAGACCTTTCCATTTTTGCCGTTTTTGAAACGAAAACTTCCGTATCTTTCAATCCGCGTTTCCGTTTGACCTCCCGTTTCTTCCTACATGACCGTAATTTGATTCTCCATCTCATGGAGTTTAAATCCGACATTCAAACTAATAAAATCCTAAATTTTTAAGCATTCGGCTTATTATTAAAAATCCACATTTTAACCCGTTGGTATTCAGGACCTCCAAACTTGTTTCTAGTTAATCATAAATCATAGACCAAGGTATTTAACTCAAAATATCTATCTTGGATTCATAAGTTTTGTGAATTACACGGCAAACACCCAAGTTACGCGCGTAATTCATTTTGACCCGTTTAGGAGATCTTTTATGCATTTTCGTCCAAAACTAGCTCCTTTCTTTTCAATACTTCGTAATGCCACATCTAAATATCTGCTTATGTTCCACCACAACTATTTTTGTGGTGGATTTAGCATAACTAACCTATTATCCCAAATTTACCCATCGGTTGGTCATTTTACACAAATGACCATTTTTGTGCATTTGACCCACAAATGTATATTCCTATAACTTTTATTCATATTTAATGATTCCATAATTTTAATGCAAGTTCCTAAACAACCCCTATGGGTCGTTTCCCCAATATACCCTTCAAGGGTGTTTTGGTCAACTTTAGTCCCTCACTTTACAACGAAGGACTTCCGCTAAATATTTGACCAAAAATTGTATGTTTAACTAAGAGTAAATTACAAGTTTTGTCCTTTATGTATGTCCAAAATTGCAGGCGCTGTCCTTTGTCTTTAAAATTGATGAGTTTTGTCCTTAATGTTTGCAAATCTTGCACGTTATGTCCTTTAGGCCAAACTCAGTTAGATTTTTTGGTTAAATGAAGGCATGTGCAGGGCACATGAGGGTAGAAATGTCATTTCACCTCCCATTTGTCTTTTCCCTTATTTAATAAAGGTTTTAGAAAATAAAAAAACTCACCAGTCACCTCTCTAAAACACCCACCCTCACCAGTCACCTCCACCTCCCCCCACCATCTGCCATCACCCACTCCCACCCCGACACCACCGCCGCACAACCACTGTCGAACCACCACTGCACACCAGGAGGAGCCGCCAGATCCAACATCACCATCAACAGATTTCTCATTTCTTTTCAGATTTTATATTTCTAACACCATTAACATCTCACTCACAAAATAATCAAACTAACTAAAATCAGGCCTTCAATCGCCACTCCTTGTGCACTGTCGAACCACCACTTCACAGCAGGAGGAGCCGCTGCAAGGATTCTTATCCAGTATCCCCACTCCTTCATGGGAATGATGGTTTGGGTGAAAATCAAACCCCTGATAAATCGGCTAACCCAGACACTCATCTGAGTAATCAAGATACTGTCATGGATCATCGGTCACCATCCACAAGCCACCACCACTCCGGCCACTACCACCTGCAATCGCCCCTAAAACCACCTCCACCACCGGTCCACAGACCACAACCCACCACTCCGGCCACCACCACCTGCAACCGCCCCTAAAACCACCTCCACCTCCACCACCACCACCTGCAACCGCCCCTAAAACCACCTCCACCTCCACCACCATCCCCCATAACCAGCAACAACCACCATTCCCATAACCTGCAAACCACCCAAAATCAACAAACCTATATACCAGATTAAAAACCCCCCAAAATCCCCAAAACCAAAAATATCAAAAACCCCCAAATCTCGAATATCGCCAATTCTGGTTCCGATCTGGATCAGAGACCGGTTAAATCTCCGGTGACGATGTGTGATGCTTGATGCTTGATCTCCGGTGACCGATGTGTGATGCTTGATGACGATGTTCCGATCTGTGATGCTTGATACTTGATGACGATGTTCCGATCTGGACCAGAGACCGCTTCTTGTTTCGCTTCTGATTTCTCCGATGACCGATGTGTGATCCTCAAATAATCATCCAAACATTGATCTCCGGTGACCGATGGATGATTCTCTGTGAGAACTAGAAGAGAGAGTGAGAGAAGAACGGGAGAGAGGAGAGAGAAGCGCTGGAAGAGAGAGAGAGAAGAGAGAGTATTCTAAATATTTGTTTTGTTTTTTTCACAGCCCCTACATATTAAATATTTTGCACAATAGTCCCTATTATGGTGAAAAGACAAATGTACCCTCACATGCCTTGCACATGACAAGTTTTAACCAAAAAAATTAACTGGGTTTGGCCTAAAGGACATAACATGCAAGATTTGCAAACATTAAGGACAAAACTCATCAATTTTAAAGACAAAGGACAGCGCCTGCAATTTTGGACATACATAAAGGACAAAACTTGTAATTTACTCTTTAACTAAAAGCTTATTTATGCGTACCTGGCTCGGGTCAAGGTATTGACCTGTTTACATAACTTTTGCTTTAAATCTTTCTAGTTAAAGCAACGCATGCTTATGTTATTTCTTGTGATTACAAAACTCAACAAGCGATTGTCAAATGTAATTGTCAAATGGTGTTAACAACACCATTTAACCCATTTAGTCTAATTGAGCATTTATCCGTATGAGATGGTATTTAATTACCATCTCACCCCATTAAACCCATCCCGACTTTCTCTTTGAACTCTTTTTACTTAAAAACCGTTTCTTATTTGTTCGTCATTACATGACTAATTTACCATTTTACCTCTTTACCATAGTTTATGATTTCTTACCATTTTCCCTTAATCCGACTCGCATTAAATCGTGTCGGGACATCATATCCCAATCACTTAATGGAATTTATATACAATACTTGCAATTAAGTAAATTGTAAATAATGTAAAGGGGCGTAAGCTTTACTTACATTGCATCCGTTACACGCTTTTCCTTCACACTTGATTCGTTTGACCCGTTTCCTTTCCAAGCCCCCACCTAGCTTGTCAAGCGTCAAACTGTCACACCCCGACCACGTAAAACAACAAACCGTGGCGGAAATGTCGGGGAGTGTTGTAACAGAATTAGTGTTTCAAACCATGGATACAAAGAGTTTCGTTTTATTGAATATTAAACATTGTCTTAAAGTTAAACAAGCAAGTCAAACATAGTCTATCATCGTTATTAAATGACTAAGGCCTCGTCCAGTCCTAACTGAGCATGCATCCTATTCGCAATCAACATTAAGCAACATCACCTGAAACATATGTAAAAACAAAGTCAGCAAAGAAATGCTGGCGAGCACATAGTTTTTGTGTGAGTGTCAGATTCATGGCTCGTTTACAAGTTGAAATAACTCGTACAACTTCGTTGTTCGGTAGTAGAAAAACCTTGTTTTGTAAAATGTTTGTATTGTAAAATGAATAACCAAGTCAAAACAGATTGGTTATAATTTATAAACCTTGATGCCATGAATCTTAACCCAAAACATTTGTTTTCGTAAACCAAATCGTAAATCGTCCTCGTAATAAAACTCGTATGGTTTATATCGTTTAGTAAACCTCGTTGTGTAACATCGTTTAACTCGTTCTCATTATAGATCATCGTTCACTTGTTTAAATCGTTCATAATCCTTCAATCGTTCAAAATCGTTCTCGTACAAATCGTTCTCGTTTTAATTGTGAAAACTACTTTTGGTCGTCTCGCTAATAACATTCAAACCTTTGTGACTCGTTCATCGTTCAACTCGTTCAACTCGTATTAACAAACCACCAAAGGGTAAGTTAACAATCATCAGATTCAGTCGTTACCCACCTAACCCACACATAACCATGGGTGCAGTCTGATAACGGGATTTGTCAGATCCTATGGTACCATAACCTAATACTGGTCGGCTTGATCAATGCTAATGAATGTCATTCGTTATGTAATTACCACCAACAAGTTCGTTCACATTATCGAAATCGTTATTAGTTTTGTATAAACCATCTCAATCGTTTTGAAACCATCGTTAGAATATTGAAATCGTTTTGATACATATGAATCACCCCAAAACAATCGAAATCAGTAAAAAGAGGGGATCTATGTACTCACCTTTTGGTGCGTTTTTATATGTTAACACAATCCCTCAAATTGTTTATTCGTCCTAAATTAAATAAGAATGATTTAATAATCAAAACCCACAAAATAACGAAGTTTCTCCGATACTTAGAATTTTCACATAACTTTGAGAATTCTCGAAAAGTTATTATTTTTGATTATTTTGGTGTATTTGTATATATATATATACTCAAGCGTAATACACGTAATCTTGTTAACATTAACACATCATCATACACATATTGTAAAACACATAGCACATTGTAACACATAAAATTTACTCATGAACAACCCATTCTAGCGTATGTCGAAAAGCACTTATTTTAGCGATTCGGTAACATTTTTGGGCGTCGGAAGTCACGTATGACTAACCAAACACCAAGTAAACTTAATATAAGTTAAAATACTTATTTTTATTTCAAAAATATCAGTTTGGTTACTGATCTAAAACAATTTTGTAAAAATCCTCCGAAAAGGCGATTTTTAACCGTTTTACCGCATAGTTTTGCATCAAACATTACCCGAACCATCCCAAATTGAAACGACTTGAAATTTTAACATAACCCATGTTATTTACTGAATAAAATAATGGTTATACTCATGATAGTGCAGGTCTTAAGTAAAACACATAAATCATGCAAATTTCACATAATTTACCACTTTTTAAGCTATATGTACAACATGCAACGCTGTCAAACCTATGTCAAAGTTTCATGCCATTATAATATATCAAATAATATTATATTTAGTGTTTATAACCTGTTCAAAAGCATTTTTGTCATACAACCCTTTTTTTACCATTTCTTGAGCTTTAAATCAACATGTATCTTCATGTACAAGTGCCTAAAGCACACTATCATTTCATCAACATTTCATGTTAATCTAAATGCATCAAATATGTGATATATTCAGGTTTATTTGCTGATGTACTTGGTCATTTTACATATCATGCATAGATCATTAAACACTTGCATTTTAACTCTTTTTCAAGAACAAGCAACAACTTAAACAAGTACTTAACAACAATCAAGCTCAAAACTAATACACACATGTATATATATGTACGGTTATACACACCCACATGAACATCACCATTTTTATTTGTATCATGACCCATTTCATTTTAGATTTCAAGTTTAGTGAAAATTCCAAGATTCAAGAGAAACTTCAAATCATCAAGAACAACCAAGAATCAAAAGTATGATTTAAACATAAATGTTATACCTTCAAGATTCAAGTAGGTTGTTGAATGAGATTTTGATTGTAGGAAGCTTGGAATCACTTGAAAACACCTTGGAAACACCCTTGGGTCTTCACACCAACCTGAAGTTTGCTAGAAATGGTGTTGAATTCTTAAGAACAAGTTTGAAGAAGATGAAGATGGAGAGAGAGAGAGAGAGAGAGAGGGAGACGGTTATGGAGAGAGGAGAGGGAGGAGATTGAGTGGCCTTGTTGAGTGTGAAATTGTCTTGGAAAGGTTAAATAGAAGATATGGAAGATATGGAATGATTGCATGCAAAGATACTTGGCCATACAAGCTCAAATAGAATATTTTCATAATCTTGCAAAATATTTGGTGGGACCACATAAAGATGACCGAAAATTTGAAGGGGGGGGGGTTAAAGTGTAACTTTGATTGGTAAATTAGATAAAACAGGTGTTTAACTGGGTTCCGGGTATTTTATCTAGCGTTTAAATCTCGGTTTATGGCGTTCTAAATTATTTTTATCATTCTATAAAAATAAGCCCGCCAAAATATTACTGAAATAAATTTTAGTTGCCGAGATTTGGCTACGTTGTCTGCGTTTCGCAGTAGAAGTACTGTGTTGCGCAGAAACACGCGGTACGCGCTTAAACTTGAAAAATAACGTTTTTAAGCGTTTTAATTTATTTCTCAACGTGGACCTGATTAAAAATATAATTTTAATCTTAACAGAATATTTTTGGGATTTAAATATTATCCGGGCGGTCACCAACGTTTGTTTCACAGTTTTGTCGTAATTAGTTCTTTAGTTCAAATAAACATGTTTTTGCCATACCGAATCCTTCAAAACTTATTTCTAAGTTATGTAAGGGATATTTAGGGTATGTTTGGCTTACGTCACAGTTCCGAAGTGTACGTCGCATTAAACTGATTGCGTTCACGGACCAGTTTGCGTATAACCTTCCAGAAAGTGATTTAAAGCTTGAAATCGGAATCAAATCAAACTGAAAAATCATCACACACAATAACACATATAATAACACCAAAGCACATTGTTTTATTGATAATCAACATTGTTTTACATTATACGATTATTACAGAACACAGTTGTCACAGTCTCTCCTACTTTCGGAAATTTCGTCCCGAAATTTTATTTAGAGGAAAGTTGTGAAAACAAATGCGGGTATTTCGTATTCATCTGGTCCTCACGTTCCCAAGTAAACTCGGGGACACGTTTGGATTCCCACCGAATTTTGACCAATCGAATCCGTTTGTTCTTCAACTGTTTGAATGTACGGTCCACTATCTCCACAGGTTTCTCGACAAAGTGCATCGTTTTATCGATTTGAATCTCGTCGAGTGGAATGTGAAGATCAGCATCAGCTAAACACTTTCGCAAATTGGACACGTGAAAAGTCGGGTGAATATTTCCAAGCTCTGGAGGTAGCTCTAGTCGATAGGCAACCTTTCCAATTCTTTCAACAATCTTAAATGGTCCAACATATCGTGGTGCAAGTTTTCCTTTCTTTCCAAATCTCACCACTCCCTTCCAAGGTGACACCTTGAGTAGGACACGGTCTCCGACTTGAAATTCTAATGGCTTGCGTCGCATATCCGCATAACTCTTTTGACGGTTTCTAGCTATCACAAGATTATCGCGGATTTTCTTGATTTTGTCTGTTGTTTCCAGAATGAGCTCAGGTCCAGTAAGCTGAGCTTCACCGATCTCATTCCAACAAACAGGTGAACGACATTTTCGACCGTAGAGAGCTTCGAATGGTGCCATATTAATACTAGCATGATAACTGTTGTTGTAAGAGAACTCGATCAATGGAAGATGAGAATCCCATTTACCACCAAAGTCTATCACACATGCTCTAAGCATATCCTCCAAAGTTTGAATCGTCCTCTCCGATTAACCATCTGTTTGGGGATGATAAGCAGTGCTTAAATTTAGTTGGGTTCCCAAAGCAGATTGCATGGTCTTCCAAAAATGGGATAAAAATCGAGCATCACGATCGGAAATGATATCTAAAGGAACACCATGTCGTGATACAATCTCGTCTACATAGATCTTGGCAAGCTTTTCAGCAGAGAAATCCTCACGGATTGGTAAGAAGTGAGCAGATTTTGTCAAACGATCAACTACAACCCAAATAGCATCGTGACCTTTAAACGTACGCGGTAACTTAGTGATGAGATCCATTGCAATGTTCTCCCACTTCCAAACTGGTATCTCTGGTTGTACAAGCAGACCAGAAGGTCGTTGATGTTCGGCCTTGACTTTGAGACAAGTTAGGCATTTCGATACATACAAGGCAACATCCTTCTTCATACCAGGCCACCAGAACTGAGTGCGAAGATCCTTGTACATTTTATCAGCACCAGGATGGATAGAATATCGAGACTTGTGAGATTCGTCCAGTACCAAGGTGCGAAGATTGTCCTGATTCGGAATCCACAAACGATCCTGGAAATATAGCAACCCATCGTCTTTCCTTTCGAGTTTAAACTCAAGTTGAAGCGGTGGCTCATTTTTCAATAAGCGTTTGATCACACAAGATCGTTGAGTTTGAAGAACACGAGATTGAATATCAGATAGAGTTCAAACAGAATGAAGCTTGACTCGTTCCTTTCGACTAAGCGCATCGTCCACGACATTCGCCTTACCCGGATGGTAGCGGATCTCACAATCATAATCGTTTAAGAGTTCAACCCAACGTCGTTGCCTCATGGTCAGCTCCTTCTGATTGAGAATATGCTGGAGACTTTTGTGGTCTGTGAAAACCACACACTTCGTTCCATAGAGGTAGTGTCTCCAGATTTTAATTGCAAAAATCACAGCTCCTAATTCAAGATCATGAGTCGTATAGTTCTTCTCGTGAATTTTCAGCTGTCTAGACGCATAAGCTATGACTTTACCTCGTTGCATAAGAATGCAACCAAGTCCTAGATTTGACGCGTCACAATACAACAAAATCATCGTTTCCCTCAGGTAGAGATAAAACAGGAGCATCACAGAGCTTTCGTTTCAGCGTTTGGAACGCTTCTTCTTGCTTAGGTCCCCACTCAAAAGGCTTATTTTTCTGATTCAAAGCAGTGAGTGGAACCGCGATCTTTGAGAAGTTAGAAATGAATCGACGATAATAACCAGCAAGACCAAGAAATGATCGAATCTCTGTAGGTGTCGTCGGTGTACCCCAATCCTTAATAGCTGCTATTTTGCAAGGATCCACATGGATACCCTGCTTATTGACAATATGACCCAAGAACTGAACTTCTTTAAGCCAGAATTCACACTTGGAGAATTTAGCAAAAAGTTGTTCCTTCTTCAGAAGTTCTAATGTCAAACGAAGGTGTTGCTCGTGCTCTGCTTGAGACTTTGAATAAATGAGAATATCGTCGATGAACACAATGATGAACTTGTCTAAATAAGGTTTACAGACCCTATTCATTAAGTCCATGAAGATAGCTGGGGCATTCGTCAAACCAAAAGGCATGACAGTGAACTCGTAATGCCCATATCTTGTACGGAAGACAGTTTTGGGAATATCTTCTTCGAGAACACGAAGTTGATGATACCCAGATCGCAGATCAATCTTGGAAAAGCATGAAGTACCTTGCAGCTGGTCGAAGAGATCATCAATTCTAGGCAGGGGATATCGATTCTTGATGGTAAGCTTATTAAGCTCACGATAATCGATACACATTCGAAAAGATCCATCTTTCTTTTTCACAAAGAGGACAGGAGCTCCCCAAGGCGAAAAGCTCGGACGGATGAATCCTTTATCAGACAACTCTTGAAGCTGTTTCGATAACTCTTGCATCTCTGATGGTGCAAGACGATAAGGTGCTTTCGCAATCGGGTTGGCATTGGGTACAAGGTCAATATGAAACTCGACTTGACGAACTGGAGGCAAACCAGGCAGTTCATCGGGAAACACCTCTGGATAATCCCGAACAATCGGAATATCCTGAATACTCTTGCTCTTGCCTTTCTCCTCGGTGACATGTGCCAGGAAAGCAATACATCCTTTTCGCAAACATCTTTGGGCCTTTGTACACGACATAAGCTTCAATCCACCAGATGGTTTCTCACCACGAACTTCCAGAATATCGCCAGACGGAAGAGGAATACGAACAATCTTATCGAAACAAACCACCTCAGCATGATGTTTGGTTAACCAGTCCATCCCCATGATAATATCGAAACTCCCAAGTTGCATCGGCGTGAGGTCGATGGGAAAAAGATGGTTATCAAGGTTTAACTGACAATCACGAATAACGGAATCGAGCACAAGAGGTTTACCAGTAGCAACTTTGATAGATAATGGTTTCCTCAGTTTAGTTCTAGGTATCACAAGCAAAGGTTTAAAAGACAATGAAACAAAACTTCTCTCGGCACCAGAATCAAACAAAATGGATGCAGGTTGATTGTTAACAAGAAACGCACCATTGACGATGAGGTTGTCAGCTCGCGCCGCGTTTGCATTTAGATTGAATACTCGTCTACGAGCGGGATTCGCATTCGCATTGACATTGACATTCACGTTCGGATTTGCATTTGCATTTGCCAACCTCGGACAGTTGTTGCGGTAGTGATCAAGCTCTCCACAATTGAAACATGAACCTGGTGGGAATCTAGCAGCATTCCCCTGCACTGGAGCTTGATTCTGAACAATCTGATTCTGACCCAAATGACAGACGTCGGCCAGATGCCCAAGCTTACCACACGTTGTGCATTGCCTACAAGCTTGTTGTGCAACATAATGACATTTGCAGCGAGCACAATGAGGTGCGGTACCAACATACGCTTTCTTCACATGAGGTTGAGCTGGTGGGTTCTGAGCAGTAACCACAAAGTTCTGAGCACCATTTCGCTTTCTCGACTTCTTCGACGACTCACCTTTCTTACCCTTACCCTTTTCCTTGACAGACTCGGTCGACTTCTTCTTATCACCCTTGCAGGTAAGTTTACCCTTCTTGACTTGCGACTCAGTCAGGGTAGCAGATAACTCGATCGCTTGACGAACAGTAGTAGGATTGACGCCAGTCACAATATCCTGTATGGAATCGGGTAAACCATCGATATACCTCTCAATCGCTTTCTCCAACGGGGTAACCATAGTAGGACACAAAAGACTGAGCTCCTCAAATCGATTCGTGTACGCACGGTGTTCTCCCCCATCTTGTTTTAGATCGTCAAACTCTCGTTCCAAAGCTCGAATTTCGTGACGGGGACATAACTCTCTCATCATGAGAGCTCGAAGCTCTTCCCATGTTTGTGCCAACACCACTTCGGCACCCTTGTCGCGGATCACTCCGTTCCACCACGTAAGAGCACGCTTCTCAAACACACTTGATGCAAATTCAATCTTACGCCCATTCGGACATTGCACATGTCTGAATGTGTTCTCGATACTCTCGAACCATTGAAGGAGTGCAGTTGCTCCTTGTGACCCAGAAAACTTTAGCGGCTTAGCAGAATTGAAATTTTTGAAATTACATTGTGCATTGTTATTGTTGTTGTATAGCTCGTGGATTTGGGTCACAACGCCTGGAAGCACAGCAGCCATTTACTGAGAGACAAGGGCTGCGATTTCTTCAGCGGTAAAAGATTGTGCATCACGTCGAGGAGGCATTGTCTAACAAGGAAATATGAGAAACGAGTGAGGTCGACAATTAGGAAAAACAAGAGGCATTGAAGATATCGACGAAACATAAGGAAGGCGATCATTTGTTCGTTACTTCGAACAAACAAACGACACGCAGTGACTAATCAAAGTAATGAATCAAAATAATGTATCGCGAAGACATGCTCGCCTATAAGTGAACACTCACCCCAAGAGTTCCCAGGTAAGAGTGACTGGTCCGATTATGTGGATTTGTACGAACACTCTAGCCTTAGACAGAAAACTCAGGGTACATGCATTCACTCTTCCAGTTTGCACGTGTTCACATTATTTAGACCCAAACTTTGACAAGATTTTGAAAACTCAGAAGGCACTAAGCCAATGCAAGTTTTTCAAAACAGATTGGTTATAATTTATAAACAGATTGGTTATAATTTATAAACCTTGATGCCATGAATCTTAACCTAAAACATTTGTTTTCGTAAACCAAATCCTAAATCGTCCTCGTAATAAAACTCGTATGGTTTATATCGTTTAGTAAACCTCGTTGTGTAACATCGTTTAACTCGTTCTCGTTATAGATCATCGTTCACTTGTTTAAATCATTCATAATCGTTCAATCATTCAAAATCATTCTCGTACAAATCGTTCTCGTTTTAATTGTGAAAACTACTTTTGGTCGTCTCGCTAATAACATTCAAACCTTTGTGACTCGTTCATCGTTCAACTCGTATTAACAAACCACCAAAGGGTAAGTTAACAATCATCAGATTCAGTCGTTACCCACCTAACCCACACATAACCATGGGTGCAGTCTGATAACGGGATTTGTCAGATCCTATGGTACCATAACCTAATACTGGTCGGCTTGATCAATGCTAATGAATGTCATTCGTTATGTAATTACCACCAACAAGTTCGTTCACATTATCGAAATCGTTATTAGTTTTGTATAAACCATCTCAATCGTTTTGAAACCATCGTTAGTATATTGAAATCGTTTTGATACATATGAATCACCCCAAAACAATCGAAAACAGTAAAAAGAGGGGATCTATGTACTCACCTTTGGGTGCATTTTATATGTTAACACAATCCCTCAAATTGTTTATTCATCCTAAATTAAATAAGAATGATTTAATAATCAAAACCCATAAAATACCGAAGTTTCTCCGATACTTAGAATTTTCACATAACTTTGAGAATTCTCAAATAGTTATTATTTTTGATTATTTTGGTGTATTTGTATATATATATACTCAAGCGTAATACACGTAATCTTGTTAGCATTAACACATCATCATACACATATTGTAAAACACATAGCACATTGTAACACATAAAATTTACTCATGAACAACCCATTCTAGCGTTTTAATTTATTTCTCAACGTGGACCTGATTAAAAATATAATTTTAATCTTAACAGAATATTTTTGGGATTTAAATATTATCCGAGCGGTCACCAACGTTTGTTTCACAGTTTTTTCGTAATTAGTTCTTTAGTTCAAATATACATGTTTTTGCCATACCGAATCCTTCAAAACTTATTTCTAAGTTATGTAAGGGATATTTAGGGTATGTTTGGCTTATATCACAGTTCCGAAGTGTACGTCGCGTTAAACTGATTGCGTTCACGCACCAGTTTGCGTATAACCTTCCAGAAAGTGATTTAAAGCTTGAAATCAGAATCGAATCAAACTGAAAAATCATCACACACAATAACACATATAATAACACCAAAGCACATTGTTTTATTGATAATCAACATTGTTTTACATTATACGATTATTACAGAACACAGTTGTCACACAAACCATCATTATAATTCGTAAGACGGTTAGATTAGTCATTATTACATACGACTATTCCATCTTATGAACTCCATGTTGAATCTACCATTCGACTTCATCATTGGTTAGTTTGACCTTTAAGAGTCAATTACCCTTAATCTTATGATATGTGAAATTAGTTAAAATCTACTTTATGGCTAGAACTCCGTATTTTCACACATCACCCCTTGTTAGTCAAATTAGGCGATTATGCATTTCGTTCATGATTTCAACATATGAACATTCGTTTAGGCATTTTAACAAACACCTTATGGGCATAATTTTATACTATTAACAAACAAGTTCATGAGTAACTACTTAGTCAAGATTAATCATCATTTTCAAGTTAATTACATCTAGCATGCATAACAACACCTAGATTCATTTCATAAAAATCAATAACACTCGTTTCATGATCAAGATTCTAGTATTCTTAATCTCCCTACAAAACCCATTTAACACATAAGTGGGTGATTCTCAATTTCATGTATATGTACATCAATACATCAAATTATTGATTAGGGTTCATTCCTAACCATGAATTTATCATAGTTTCATTCAAACATCTAACATTCAAGCTCCAATTTCGACTTCATATGTTCATCAAGAAATCAAAACATCTCCAAATTACAAAATTTTACATACCTTGAAATCCCCACGACTAGGTGATCACGAATTTGTAATCATGCAGACGATTTGGGCTTGATTTGAGCTTCAATTTGGGGTTTAAACTTGAACTAGGGTTTCACCCCTGTTTTCTCCCCCTGGTCGCACGCACACACACACACACACACACACACACTCTTAGTGTGTGTTGTGTTTTTAATTGTTTATTTTTAATAAACATGTTTGCTTACTTAGCGATAATAGTCCCTCATCTTTCATTTGTTTCAAAAGAAGCTTTAATTCATTATTCATCATTTAGTCACATATAACTAACTAGGTAAATTATTCCTAGTTAGCTTAATAAGTTCGGGAGGTCATAACTCGTTTTTATTTTAAGTCTCGTTAACTCGGGCCTTCTATATACTTTGTTTTCCTCAAAAGGATTTTGTTCAACTTTTATTTAATATTAAGTTTATTTATTTAAATCCTAATATTTACTGGGTTAATTTTTGCTACTAACGGTACTTTACCCGTCTTTTAATATTAACGGGGTTTGATTACCAAACCCGTTTTCGGGGTGTTACACAAATGAAGTAAAATGGTAAGTTTGGATTGAAATTGTCATTATCATAAATCTTATTTTAAGGAAGAGATTGTGCAGGTAAAAAGTTTGTTATTGAAAGCAGCATAGCAAATCCCAGCTAACTGATAGGGGGAGTCTGAAGACTTAAAAGTCAGATACAGTTTTTGAATCTACATTCAAGGGGGAGTTTGAAGGTTGTTAAAGATTCAGATTCTGTGATTCATGCTAGTTGTTGATAGAAGATGAGAAGAATTGAAGGATGCTTACAGTGTCAGACAAATTGGACAGAGCAAGAAGATAGACAAAGACTAAAGGCTGAAGATTTGATGCTAAAGACTTCGTCAACATCCAAGGGGGAGTCTGTTGGTGCATAAATGTCTGTTAACTTCGTCTTTATCGAGTCTTATGTCTAGATAGAATAAACTAGTGCACAACAGGTTAGAAAGTAGGTTTTGAGAGTGTTTGTGTAATTTCGCATGAAAGTGGCATGGTCATTTCAAGCGAATCAGACATGTTAATTTAGCTTGAAATGGTCCGTGACACTTTCAAGCGGAATCACCAACACTATATATAGGTGTGTTGCTAGTTCATTTGTAACTTTTCCGATTCAGAGCCGAGATGTTGCCAGTTTGTCAAACGATCTGTAAAAGCTTTGGAATCAATAAAAGAAAGATAATTAAGAGGAATCAAGCTGTTACATGTCTATTTCTCTGATTCCGCCTTTGAAATAGATTGTAAACTCTTCTGATTGACTCGTTAGGGTCACACATCGATCCAACAAAGGGGGGAGCCTGGAGAGAGAGTCTGTCGAAAGGCGGAGCTGATGACGTAAAGAGGAGTCTGTGGTTCTGAAGTGTCAAAGCTTCTAAAAGACTCAAAGTTGATAAAGACTAGCTACGGGATTGACTACAACAATATCCAAGGGGGTGTCTGAGTATGCATATGTCTATCGCTTTCGTCAATCACGTATCGTTGCTAACAGATGAGGCAAGAAAAGGTTATGAAGTGGTAAAGTATAACATTCAAGAACATGTAGATCCGTACAATATAGGCGCACATCTAGGGTTTTTGTGAGTCCGCACGGATGGACTGCGCATCCGTGCGAACCAATCAAGTCCATCCGCGGTTAGTTGGTCCGTGCGCGGTTATATGTAGATCCACATGTAGTGTTGGTTCACACATAGGTATCCATCCGTGAATATATGTTCTGTGCGGATTAGCCTATCCTATAAATAGGTGTCTTGTCATTTCATTTGTAGAGAACTTTGTGGACTTTAGTAGCGAAGCTCTGTTCAAGTGATTTCGTGGTTTTGTACTGTTAATCAATCAATAGAAATCATTTTAAATTTACTTGTTCTTGTTCAATCCACTCTCGTACTTGGATTCCGCACAAGATACAAGATCTACGCAATCAACGGAACATCGGAATCGGTGCAAACACGCACTTTCAACTCTCACCCCCTAAGCTTATTTTTCCAATTATTTTCAGATGGGTAGAGGAGCTACCGGTGTAGAAGAACAGTGGCCGGAGAAGAAGGATGGGGGGCTGGCCTGCGGGCTTCTGGTGGTGGTTGGTTATGTACCATCTGGCCAGAGAAGAAGGGTTGGCAACGATGGGGATGTTGGTGGTGGCGATCCAAATCATCGAAAAAACGACGAAGAAGCCACCAGAGATAGCACTAACCTCTTCTGCATATGAACCATTGTGAGATCATCGGAAAAACGAATTTATATGGGGCCAAAAATGGTAACTTCATGGGTGAGAAAATCAAACTACAAATTGAGAACGTGGAGATAAGCAGTAACCTCATCTAACAAAACCATGTCATGAAATAATCTAGTTGAGAAAACCAAGCTACAAATTGCAAACAGGAAATTGAAAGATGTTACACAGACATGGAATGATCTTGAACATGTGAGTTATGATTGATGAGCATAACATTAGTGTTAATGTTTATTATTGTATTTCATATTTTCATTAGCAGTTTAATCAATTCTTTCAATCAAAATATTTAGGAAGTAACAAAGCATCGTGGTAGTGGACTGGTGGTTGAAGAGAGAGATAGAGAGAGGAGGAAGAAGATGAGGGGCGGATCCATCTTCTTTATTTTTTTAATTGTCCAGGGATATAATAGACATTTTACGTATACTTAACTAAGAAATTTAACATAGGTTAGTGATTAGGATCAACCGAGTTTAAAAAATGTAACCACTGGGATCACAAATGTAATTATTGAAGTATGAGGACCAACTCTGCGAAAATTGCAGACCACAGGGACCAACCAGGCATAACTCTTGCCGGAAGTAATCCCTGTTAAACAGACACAAACAAATAGAATTAATGACATATAAGAGTTTGTGTAACATAAGAAAGTAATAACGACCATACCTTTTGCCTATCACTTATGAAAGTGAAATTTGAGTTCCTTCCTAAATCAAGATCATCATCCAAGAGTTCTAAAAACCATGTCCTTGAGTTAAGATTTTCAAATTCTACTATTGCATAAGCAACATGGTAGATTCCATTGTTGTAGTCCACACCCACTGCAGTTAACATTTGACTTGAGAATGGCCCTTTCATACATGCCCCATCTAGACCTAATAAATCTCACCCTAATGCCTTAAAGCCTTATTTCAAACCTACCAAACAAACATAAAATCTTCTAAATTGTTTGCCTTGGTCCCTTGGATTTTTACCCCCTTCAACCTCAATCTTAATTAGTGGCATCTGGATTTTTCTGGATTAATTCATTAGCATAATCCCTCAAAAAGCATATTGTTCTACATAGTCCCCTTCAACATTCTTCTTAGTTATAACCTTGGCCTTGTATGCTTTCATCCGGAAAATCCAAATAAAATTGTAACACCTCGTAAAATCACGTCCAATGATGTATTGACACGTGTAATAAACCCTAATAAAGTCCAATGTTGAATTTAAGGGACTAATTTTTCGAAAAATCAAAAATTTTGATAATAAAAGGACTGGAAGTGTTAGCATACCTAAAATAAGTTTCCAAATAACCTCTCACGATGTTTATAATCACAAATGTGCCACTTGATGAATAAGTGTAGTCGTTTGCGTAATTAATTGAAAGTTTGCGCAATAAAGGGTTAAAAGCGTCAACATGTTAATTCTTACATCTGAGTGACCTTCTAACAAACCGGGAGCTTAATAATATTTAATTATACTCTCGGGAATGCCAAATAATGGCCATCTAAGGTTTTTATGCCTATAAGTAAAGTTATGCGCAACTTTGCAAGTTAGAGGGGCTAAAAGTGTCAATATGTGTAATTATACCTCTGAATGACCTTTTAGCGAGTCCGAAGCATCGTGATGTTTAATAATACTTTCAAGAATGTCTAATATGGATTAGATGAGGCTTCAATACTATTAAATGATGAAATGCGCAAGTTTGCGCAATAGAGGGACCTAAAGCGTCAACTTCTGAATCAACGCCCTTTGGTGACCATTTAAGCGAACGGGAGCGTAGTAACATGTATGTATATGCTTGGGGATAAGCAATATGGGCCATGGAAGGCTTGGATATCGTTAAACGGCATTTCACGCTACTTTGCGCAATTAAGGACTAATTGCGTCAAATGGCAAAAGTATGCCGATTCGTATGATAACAGACATTCCGGAATATGTCCATGAGTTAAATATACCCTACTTATCCTTCGTAGAGCTTAGAAATAGGTTTAGAGGTATTTTGTGCGCAAAAATAAACTTTTATGTCATGCAGGGGCTAAAAGTGTCAAAAAGTGCACAAGTTTGCATTTTCGCGCGTATCTCACATTCTGAAGATCTCTGGACACCCAAAAATTTATGTAAGCACTAAAATATTTTATTTTAGTGATCGCCTCGATAAAATTCCATTCGTCGCGTAATTTGGATCGTTTTTCGCGTCCGTTCGTGTTTCGTCGTTATTAGACGCACAACGTGACCGTACGGCCAAACGAACCGACATCCGACATGTTTTTGAACATGTTTCATATCCCATATATGTGAGACTCATAATGGAGCCTTGAAATGAGGTTAACGGACCGTGGATGTGTCAGAAACACGTTTATATGCAAACAGGGACCGAATCTGCCAATTATGAAAGTTGTTTTGCTGATCTGGGACCTGCAGGCGGGCCGCGTAAGATTGCTGAGTTACCTACGTGGGCCACGTGGCCTGATCAGATGCAAAAACAGCTTATAACAGCCTGTTTCTAGCTGTCTTCATGTGCAAACTGGTTTCTAATACCACCAACTCAATTCTAGGGGTGGCACATGGTATGATAAAACCACCCAACACTTGCCATGATCTGGTTATGGTCTCCCGACACATGTCGCGATCTCGTGAGGTCCCGAGAACTATATAAAGGAGCTAAGTTCACTTGATACTTCACTTGCATTTTCAATCCTGGAGCTCTCTGGTCTTAAACAAGGATTCATTAGGCTCTTTAATCGAAATTAGGACCCTTGTAAGTGTTCATAAACCTTTCTAATTCATTCTAGCTTAGTTTATTAACCAAAAGTCAAACCGTCGTAAATTAAGTTTGACTTCGAGATTAAATGAAATTTGCTCAGTCATTTCTCGAATTGAAAGTACCTACAAGTTGGTATTTATGTGGGTAACAAACCCTTAAAAGGGTACTTT
This sequence comes from Helianthus tuberosus, assembly GCA_030545235.1. Classification (NCBI taxonomy): domain Eukaryota; kingdom Viridiplantae; phylum Streptophyta; class Magnoliopsida; order Asterales; family Asteraceae; genus Helianthus; species Helianthus tuberosus. Next base: position 107,203,372 of record CM060426.1, on the reverse strand, counting down.
CAGATTCCTACTCTAACTATGTTAATTGTCGAGTCAAAGCTTGTTTCAAAAAGTCAACAGAATTATTATTTGCAAATTTAAGCATGATTAGCAATGTAGGGTACATGCAACCTTGTAAGGACCGTGTTTGCGACCTAAACGAGTCGGTTCAGAGGAATTCCATCAAATACAGGTGCGGAAAACAAGTATTTGACCTATAAACAGCTGAATCTTCACTTTAACACTGATTTGTATTGATATGAAAGCAATAACAATCAGTTCTCACACCGGCAGCACCTCGGTATGGAAATCTCACAAAAACAACTTATGATTTCGCTTGACTTTTATCTCCTATATATAGAGATTGAGATTTCGCTTCAGCAAGACTCAAGCGAAATCTTAACATGTTGATTTCGCTTGAGCTGCTTCAAGCGAAATCCTTTACATACAAATACCTTGAAGCGAAATCTTGCTAACTCTCTCTCATTCTCTCGTTCTACGTGCCCTGATCTATTCTAACTAGTCTAAGACTCGATACAAGACGAAGTCGACAGATGTGTGCACCAACAGACTCCCCCTCAGATGTTGACGAGTCTTAAGTGTCGAGTCTTCTCAATCTTCAGTCTTTATCAGTCTTTGAGCTTCCTTCATACTTCAACTGATCTCCTCCTCGGACGATGTAACTCTCTCTAACAGACTCCCCCTCAAAACATGCTGGGATCGTAGTCTGGCTTTTACAGTATCAGAATCCTCAGGTATTGGAACCTGGCACTCTATCTTCAAGTTCAAGATTGAAGCCTGGCTATACCTGCACATCCTTAACCCAGAAATAAATTTTCTAAATTTAACAATTTGAATGCATCAATAACAACTCTCATATGCATCAACATTCACTCTCCCCCAGATCACATACACATGATAAACCACTTGATGATTTAAAAACATATTTTGACAATTAAGACATACTCCCCCTCACATCAATGTCATCATGTTCAGCACTTGGAACTTTGAAAATCAGCTTTCCAACATCAGTTGCCGAAAATCTTTTTGAATTTTTCAAAATTTATGCTAAAACACACTAAAATCTTTTTGGATTTTTCTGAAAGACAGAAATGCAATGCAGTAAAGAAATATTTACAAACAATATTTTTGTGAGTTCGTGTAAGAGGATCATATCAGTTTTTGAGACAAGTCACTAACACCGTTAAGCTTCATTTCATTTTAAATTCTAAACAATTCACCTAGATTGTCAGTATATTTGTCCACTTAAATTTTCACACAAAGTTCAATTGATCCGAGATACGATGTTAATTGTTTTAAGAGACTTAAACTTATCCGTGTGTCCCACTACTTGAATATACTCCCGTATCCAGATCCCAATATTCAGTCTTACAGGTGAGTATACCACAGATGATATCTGTAATGGGAATAAATTATGCAACCGTGATAGCTCAGGTCAGAACTTCCGTTCAGCAGAGAGCCTAGTTGACTTTTAGGTGTGTCCCCTTTAGAGGATCTTTTGTATTACAACAGCCATGATTAGCATTTTTCAATGTTTCATCATTTTTTAGCTGATGGTGGTGCTATATTTCAAGCAAGCAGAAAGTATTCTCCGAGGACTAGGCCATTGCTTCCGCAAAATCAGAAGTCCCGGGATAATACCCCAGATATCACTGAGCATAAAGACCTAGTATCTCAGAATAAGGGACCTTTCAAACAAGATTTCAGGGGTTACCTATATATCCAAGATGTTGTTCCCCACGAAATAAGCAAGTTTGAAATTTAGGTTTATATCTCGTCACAATCTACTAAATGTGCAAAAACCCACTGACATATCCACAGTGAGATTGTTTATCACATTTATTCCTTCCATTTCTTTAGCATGTTGTGACAGTCCACTGATGTACTATCATTTCCTCTTTTATACAACAAAACTCATTTTTCATTTTATCATGTTTTTGATTTTTTCAAATTTTCAAATGTTTTTGGATTTTCTGAAAATTTTACTCCCCCTAAAATGCAAACACATTTTAGGAAATTTGAAAAATGAACTATACAATAAAATGACAACTGATATCAAATCACCTCAAATCGCCATCCACTTGGCATAAACAATCAGAACTCCCCCTCACAACAAACTATTTTCCCATTGTGATTTCAAAACACTTAAGTTTGTTTTAATCAAATGGTTTTTCCGGAAAATTAGGTTTTGTTGATTTTACCACTTGTAAAGTTAGGGGTTCGTCATATCGTTCCTCAATCATTTGTAGAAAATCAAGTACAATTTAATGTCCTTGATTTACCACTTGACGTTGAAAACCTCTTTCAACCACTTGTAAATAAACACAATCAAAATCTGATATAATGAATGATGCCGATTCCTGCTCCACTCTTACCAACCTGGGAGCTCCGGCAATTCACAATCTGTAAAATTTAACAAACTTTAAGATTCAATTACACAATCAATCACTAAGAAAGATGCCGATTCCTGATCCGCAATTACAAACTTGGGATCTCCGGCAAGTCAGGTTTTTCAATGAAAGAGAATATCCACCCAAGCCTGACCAGCCTTGGGTGTAACCTTCTCAACTTCACTAGGAGTTGGGCTATAAGTTGCCTTCTTTGTAGCATAAAACTCCTTTACCCCTTTAACCTTCCCATCAATCATTTTACCAATCATCTTTTTAATATTTCCATTAAATGCTTTCTCAACATCAAATTCTTTCTGTTCAGAATAGAATTGATTTGAGATCTCAACTTTCCCAACTTTCGATTTAAAATATTCAGTCCTCAATGATGGAAAGTTCTCATCATCCATTGGAGGAACTGAGTTTTCACTTTTTAGCTCAACCTGTGGCTCCTCTGACTTTGTGGAATCAGATTCATCGCCAGATTTTACCTCTGATTTCTTAACAACCCAAGCTTGGTTGTCAAGATTTCCCTTCTTCTTGTAAAACCTTTTTGAACACTCTCCAACTTCATATGTTGAATTTTTGAATACTTTGAATTTTTCAGTTGGTGGTTCAGTTTTGTCAACAATAACTTCTTTCAGTTTTTGTGAGACTCCCTGTTTTGTTTTTGTTGCTTGGGGACAGTTCCATGCAATATGACCAACTTCATTGCATCTGTAACAGGTTCTTGTCTCCTTTCTTTGATAATCTTCATTCTTCACTTTATCTGCAAGAAATTCTGTGTTTGATTGCTTCCAGAATGAGCTTTTTGATTCTTCTTCATGGCTAGTTCCTGCAACATATATCATTTTTGATTTATAATCTCGAACATATTCTTCATTTTTATAGTTTTTAGGTGGAATAAAACCTAATCCTTTCTTTTTGAGCTTACCATTGTGGTTTGGTTTCTTTTGAAAACCAGAACCAGAATCGTAACTTTTTTTCTTGTTTAACCGTTGTTGAACTCTTGAAGTGTATTTTTTAGGTTTTCCAGTAGGATTTAAATCTTTAATTTCAGAAATATTGATTTCTGTCATTTTGAAAACCTTTTTAATCATGTCAAACCGAACACTTCTAATTGGGAATTCTTTATCAAAATATAATTTGTCAGAATCATTCAAAGTATATGCAACTTCAAATGTTTCGTCATTCAAATTAGATTTTGACAACAAAAATTCTTTACTATAAACCCGTTTTCCCGACGACTTTGAATTCTTTTCGGACGAACTCGAACTCCCGACTGACTGACACGAACTTTCGAACTCGGACTTTGACTCTGACTCCTCATCTTTATCCAACACCTGATCGACCACTCGTTTTATCAGTTCGGACTCATGATCTGTGTCGGACGCTGTGAACGTGACATCAATATTGTCTGGTAACACATCGATTAACTCGGATTCTAACTTTAGATTGACTGCCTTTTTGACTTGTTCCTCATTTGGTTTTCTAGGCGAATACCCTTCCCAAATTGGAGGCGGACACTTGTTATAACAGACGTTCTGTTTCTTACCAGTATCCGTTTTCTTCTTTGATTTCTTGTCTTTATCTTCATATTTAAACGCCTCGAAACCTGCAACAGTAGGGTAAATTCTATCAATTATGTAATCACAACTTGTATAACTTTTCAGCAATCGTCTAATTCTTTCATTTTCTACTTTTTCACCATCTAACTCTTGCTTCCATTTAGCACATTCTTCGATGTAAAAATTTATCTCTTTTTGCTTCGACATCATTGTTGCATTCAACATCTTCAAAGCAGCTTCTCTTTCTGAATTAGTTTTCTGCAAACTATTCACTGTTCTGTTCAATACATCGTATGATTCTTTCACATTCTTTAAATTAAACACCAACTTTTCTTTCATCTTCTCTGAATCACTAAATCTCTCGTCTTTTTCTTCACATTGTTTGCAAGATTCCAAACATGTGAGACATGGTTTTGTGACTTCAACAATTTTTTCAATCTCCACAATCTTTTCAACTTCAACCACTTTTTCCACTTCAACAATCTTCTCAACAACTTTGACTTCCTTCATTACTTTTGCAGCTTTCTCCTCTTTCGGTTTCTTCAATTTTTCTGCAAAATAAAATTCAAAAGCATCAGAAGATAAATGAGTTTTTCCAACATTTATCTGTTCAAGCTCTTCATCACTATCACTTGTCTCTGACGAACTGTTTTCAGATGAAACAGATCCTTCATCTTCACTTTTCTCATCATCAGATAACACTTCCATCCATTCCTTCAGCATTTCCGGCTTTCGAATAATATGAGTAATAAACGCTCCAACATTTGAATCAGCTGGAATGTACTTGTCCCAGCTAAATCCTTCAGCCAATTTCTCGTCATCTTGATCCATGATGCCATAGTAAGCCTTTTTGTTTGCATCTTCGATCATTTTTCCATGTGCCGTTTGAGGTTCCTTTTGTTGATGCGGTTGGTGAGTAATTTGCTGATAAATGGTCTTCCGATAATAATCATCTTTACCAGCAGACTCCTTTGCTCCTCTCGGTTCCTGATTCTTGCACTCCCTTTTAAAATGGCCTTTCTCCCTGCAACGAAAACAAACAACTTTAGATTTATCAAATCCAAGATTAGAAAGATTTGCATTCAAGAAATCAGTTCTTCCTGTAACCAATCTAAATTTTTCTGCTCTCCTCAAAACGCTAGCTAAAGCCCATTTAATATCCATCAGTTCTAGCTCCTCTGCATCAATTTGGTCATAATCTTCCTTTGTGAGCATCGGATTGCCAATTCTTCCGGCAATTAACCCTTCATAAGACTCTAATGCAGTGACCAATAATCCCATATGATGCTTTACAACTTCTTCAGAATAATTTTGGCCATTTTGAAGATGTAGAGCTACATTGCATTGAATTGAATGCCCATTTCCAGCAGATACACTTTGAACACCTGGAGGATTCACCGTTGAGAACCCACTTGTGTTGACTGATCCTTGATTGCTTGGAATAGATTGATTTCCAGCACTGAATGCAGTTTGGATCTTTGGACTTGCTTCAACAGTTTGAATATTTCCTTTGTTATACAATTTGACATCTTGTTGATTGCTTGAACTATTCATTCTTGCAATCTTCTGTTGTTCAAGATCTTGTGCCTCCAGTTTTTCAATAAACTGACCAATCGACAATCTGCTAAACTGTCCAGAATTCTTCAGAATCATGAGATATGTACCCCATTCCTTTTGTGGTAAAGCATCTGCAAGCTTTTCCACCCATTCTGCTGGAGTTTTAGTGATCTTCAACTGGGACATGGTGCGTACAAGATGGCAGTATCTTTCAATGAGAGTCTTTGTAGTCTCACCAGGCATGCTTGTAAACAACTCAAACTCCTTCTTCAGTAACGCTGCTTTACTCTGGAGCATCTCTGTACTTCCTTCAAACTTCTTCTCAAGAGCTTTCCAGATCGAAAACGCATTTCCATCATGCTGAAGTAAAACAAATATATCCTCTGTTATAGCTTGCTGCAACAGACTTATCATCATTTTCTCCCCTTTATAACTTTCTCTCTCTTGATCTGAAAACTCCGAGATAATTTTATCAACATTCATAGCAGTTTGTGGTCTGATGTATGCTGTTTCAATGCTTTCCCAAGCTCTCAGATGGTTTGCCTGAACCCAATTCTCAAAGCGATTCTTCCATCCATGATACTCCTCAATTCCCATAAGCTTCGGGGGTTTTTGCATTGTTCCTGTTTCGTTTTCTGCTTTCATGTTTTGAGCAATTGTAGCCGGAGTAGTCGAGGGTGTAGCAAATGCGTTGTAGAACTCGTTATCCATGTTTTAATCACTTTCAAGCGAACTGGTCAAGTGAACAATCTTTGAAGCGAAATAATCAAGCTGATTGAAGCGAAATCCTTGAAGCGAAATGATTCAAGCGAAACTTTCAATTTAACACTTTCTGAAGCGAAATCCTTGAAGCGAAACACTTCAAGCGAAACTTCCTGAAGAGAGAACCTTGAAGCGAAGACCTTGAAGCGAAAATAAATCCTGTTTGAAGCGAAGTGATAAGTGTCGCTTGAAATCTCAAGCGAAATCGTCCAATAAAGCTTTGTTCTTCAAGCGAAATCCATTCGAATGATGATTTTAATCACTTTTAGGTCAAATTTGGCTGTGAAACTTTCAAGGGTTTGTTATCTTGTACTTTTAAACAATCCGTGAGAAATTGAATCGATTTTGACCATGAAAAATTTCTGAACTGATAAAAGAAAGTGTAGAAGTAAGAGAACGATGTCAATTTCAGCTGAAATCCTTCAGAATTCCTCAACTGGCTCTGATACCAATTGTAAGGATCGTGTTTGCGACCTAAACGAGTCGGTTCAGAGGAATTCCATCAAATACAGGTGCGGAAAACAAGTATTTGACCTATAAACAGCTGAATCTTCACTTTAACACTGATTTGTATTGATATGAAAGCAATAACAATCAGTTCTCACACCGGCAGCACCTCGGTATGGAAATCTCACAAAAACAACTTATGATTTCGCTTGACTTTTATCACCTATATATAGAGATTGAGATTTCGCTTCAGCAAGACTCAAGCGAAATCTTAACATGTTGATTTCGCTTGAGCTGCTTCAAGCGAAATCCTTTACATACAAATACCTTGAAGCGAAATCTTGCTAACTCTCTCTCATTCTCTCGTTCTACGTGCCCTGATCTATTCTAACTAGTCTAAGACTCGATACAAGACGAAGTCGACAGATGTGTGCACCAACAAACCTGTTTGATCATTAAAATAACATGGTAATTAATGTAAGAACATGTCTCAACATGTTCAACTCGACAATTTTCAGTATAAACCCGGATCGGACCCGAAAGTCGCATATTTTGACTTTTGCTTTGACTATCAGTTCTGATCCGTTCATGCATGTTTGAGATCTGTCTTAGAGCTTATTTTGGACCAGGTTTCATATATGTATAACTCTCTGAGATTGTACAACTTGGTTCAATACCTATCCGATTTATATGCATGTTTCCGATTTATGCTTAAAGTTGACTATTATGCCCTTTTGACTATAAAACGTGATTTTTGAAAAAGTGAAAGAGTAGAAACATTTGTTACTGATTTATAAACTTGCACCAAAAATTTGATATCAGTTTGAGGTCTAGATTAAGAGTTATACTCATTATCGTAATTTGAAAGCTTTATGTTAATTAATTGGCGTAATTAGCATATAACCTATTTAAACCCACTTTTTAATATCAAACTTTTTACTCACTGATGTTATATAATATTTTGGGATTTTTAAAGATTTTTATTTAAATTTTGGCTGAGCATAACATAGGTCTCTAAGTTTAATTCGGTTAATACCGATTTTGCCCTTTTAAGCCATAAAATGAGTTTTACAAATCCTTTTGACCCCAAACCTTTTTCTACTGATTTTATTTGATAAATAAAATATTTTGAGCATTCTGGAATTTTAAAAATATCATCTTTCTTTTACAAACCCGGAAACGGCTCCAAATCGCCTTTTTAAGCGTTTTTAACGCATAGTATGTACTATAACCATATTAAACATATAAGGTTGATACCTACTGATGTTTTTAGTATATTTTTATAAAATAACAGTAAGTACAAGTTTTTGAACTCAGGTTTCCAGTTTTGACCTTTTTAGCTCTTGTGAAATTACCAAAATACCCCTAAGGTGCATAGTTTGGTTTTAAATGATAAGTTTCACATATGGGTCATACCCTACTGTTATAACATGTTAAATTAAATATATTTACTGTATAAACCAGACCTGTAAACTCAGATTTCCAATTAAACTCTTTTATAATCTTTTAAATTACCAAAATGCCCTTATGAGGCATAAATTTTGTTTAAATCCGTTTTGGGTATAATAGAAGATATCTTACTGATATTATAACATAATTAAGGCATATTAACTCAAGGAACTTGCATATGACTCTTTTGGTTACCCGTGACGCCCTTTTCGCGTTCGGCTCGGTTTATGTAACTAGTTTGCATAAATTGACCGAAACGGGTCAAACATTATCATTTTTGTCTCAAAATCCAGAATGTGTTTAGTATACTCCGTATTATACAAGTCTTCAAACTTTTCGGGTCAAAACCACATTCTAAACCGGTCTTCGCTTTATCATGCGTTTGAACCGTGTCTTCCTTTTTTAAAACTAACCGGTCTAAGCTTAGGCTTAATTAAAGACCCGTTAGGAATCTAATAGGTTATTAAAAACCTTCATTCCAGATTTAGGAGCCCAGTAAAAGCTATCTGTACTTGCTGAATTGATATACGGCTGGGATTGAATTTATATTTAGCTCAGGTAAATACTTTTAACTTATTTTCCCTATACGGGCTTGGGTTACGGTATATAGAATACCGCTTGATCGAGCATCAAATCTTACATCTTTGGGTGGTTAATTGAATAATTTGATCGGCTCGTTTAAACAGTCTTCTTCACTTAAAGCCTTTGGGGGGTTAATGACCATGTCCCGGATATCCCTGACATCATTTTACGAAATGGCCACGACCTGAGCACGGGGTGTAGGCGTACACCTGTCAGTGTATAACTCATTATTGTGGTGGGTCTATTGATCTTTAACCCGGACAAGATCCGAGCTACTGAACGCACAAGTAACATGTAATTCATTCACAAGATTATAATATTAAATAATTATCCCAAGTTATAAAATGTTTTGTGCCACGTGCATTCAAATCAATTTTCAACCCTTTTCAAAATGAGTCAGTTAAATTGTATTTACCAGTGTAAACTGACGTATTTTCCAAAAGGTTAAGTGCAGGTACTACTCGTAATAGGCTGGCTTTCTTCTAGCATCCACAATAAGTCTCGCAAGCTTGGATGCCTTAAAGTCTGTTGAACAAATGATTCATTTTATTCTTTGATCCGCCTGTGGATCCTTTACATTCCGTTTGTAATACTTGATATTACTTTATATCGGTTTGTAATATATTTATCTTTTGCGTCCTCTGTGCATTTAAATATTGTGTTGTTTGACTATGATGATATCAACTACGTCACTATACTCCCCACCGGTGACACGTGGAAAATTGGGGTGTGACAGGTTGGTATCAGAGCGAACATTGAGTGAATTAAACACTAGCTTTTTGTGTTTAATCTCAATGACACAATAGCACATCCTTTGACCTTCTGAGTCTAGACTTAACATAGGAATACTCTCGTCCCTATTCGGAAGATTATTACCTTCAATTATATTTTAATATGTCGCCAAGCAAGAAGCTGTAATGGAAATTCTCCCCATTTGAAGCCTAGGAAAGGCCAAGCTTCGTGTTGCGACTAGGATTAACGTACGACCAAGGAGAGGACATTCATAACTAAAATGAAGAAGAGACTCCTTTTACTGAAGATCATTTCCTTAAAAATCTTTATAACGATATTTATCTTTTGGTCCCTTTGAGGACAACATCATTTCTTTTAAGTCCCTTTTAGGGCAATTCTATACCTCTTTTAAAACCATTGGGATGTTTTATCTAAATTTTATTTATATCATTATATATGAATATAATATATGAAATAAATTGAAATAACATTTCTGTTATAAGATCTACCATTATAATAAAATGGAAAAATCTAAAAAGGACAAGACCTAGCCTCCTGTCATTATTAAGACCCGGCCAAGATGGCAGTTCCTTAATTTAGGTTCAGATCCTTATTAACATCCCGAGTTAGGATTGTTCTGCGTTAATTATTAAAAAGGAAACTTAAAGGTAAACCTAGCCTGTATGACGAGTCCAAGATGGTAGGACCTATTCAAGAGATTCACATCCTTGTTAACATCTGTAACATATTAACTTTTCTGGCAGACGTGGTTCGATAAAGTCACACAAATCATCCTTATACTGGATTCTCCCGAAATCCTTTCTTATTTTGTAATTTAAACATCCTTTAGGGATATAATGCCTACGGTCTATAATTAAGGTCCTTTGAGACTAAAGACAGTCGTAGCCTACAACTCCCTGTCAAGAAAAGGCGTGGACACGTTCAAGCCTAAATACCTTGATTCTACAAAATCATGGTTTATAATTTAAAGATGTCCTTGTGACTTGACTTTTTGTGCTATAGTTATATTTTAATTAAAGTTAGGATAATTATAATAAAAATCATGAATGAAAATAATATCATTCCTTTCCTGCCAGTATAAATATTAAAGAGAATCTTAAAAGGTTTGACCTAGCTTGAATGTCATTGAAGACCTAGCTAAGATGGTAAAACCTGTTTAAAAAGAGATTCAGATTCTTGTTAACATCTGAAAACGTGTTAACACTCCCGACAACAGTGATACGATAAAATCACGATTGTCATCTTTATATTAGGAACTTCCAAACCCTTTATTTAGCCTATATAATCAATAGGAATCATGGCTAATAAACGTCGAACATGATGTCCACATCTAAACATCCACCTGGGATGTATACCTACGGGCAAAGATGCATACATGAAAACGATAGTTTTATTTCATAACTTCTTGTCAAGACAATGAATTATGAAATTTTCCGATCCAAAGGAATCATTGATTATGTTTTAAAAATTTCCCTAGTGACAAGGCATATGTGCCATCGAAAAGTCCTTTGGAACAAGCCGTTGTGCTATATAAGATGTCAGTATGACATTGACAGTCGTGACTTATGTCCCCTGTCTAGTAAATATGAAGGATTATATTCCGTATAAACGCCAAAGATGGTTTATTTAAAAACTTAGGCAAACATAATCAAATAAATTAAATACTATCTGTCGGCCCATATGGTTTATTCGCACCATGGCTACTTAATTATCAAGTTCGACAATTCGCTATATAATTAAACCAATTTATTACTACTTGGTTTGTAGCCTTCAAAGCTTCACCATGGCTGACTCCTCTGAAGCTTACAATCGTCTAGTTGATCAGAATGATGATGCAAGACTGAACTTAACAAGCACCGAGTTACAGGCTATGATAGATACAGCCGTAAACAACGCTGTGGACCGTGTGTTGAAGGATCATAAGCGAAAGTGCGATGATACCCCAAATAAATGTTGTAAAAAGGGTAAGACCGGTTCGAACTATAACCAGTCCAAACCAAAGGAGGCAAAACCCAAATGTAAAACCTGCAAGAAGAAGCATTTCGGAAAATGTTTCTATGAGCAGACCGGGGGATGTGTCATCTGCAAGGAGATGGATCACAAGACCCATGAGTGCAAGGACTTGAAGGACGCCACATGCTATGATTGTGGCGAGAAGGGGCACATAATTAACCGCTGCCCAAATAAGGCAACTAAAATGAATGCACTCTGGAGTCACAAGCTAGGCCTTGTGGATTTGTAACAAGAAAGGGCACAAGACCTTGGAGTGCCAAGACGTAAAGGACGCAACCTGCTATGGTTGCAATGAAATAGGGCACATCAAGACAAATTGCCCAAATAAAACCAAGAAGCCTGGGGAGGCTAAGGAGACCAAAGCTGGGAGCTCTCAAATGGACGCTCAAGAGGCTATTCAGGATGACAATGTCACAACAGGTACTTTCCTTATCAATAACGCTCATGCTAGAGTATTATTGATTCAGGTTCAGATAAGTCTTTCGTAGACAATAGATTTTGTAAATCATTAAATCTGCCTGTTAAAACTCTAAGCGTTAAGTATAAAGTAAAATTGGTCGATAGTACCTCAGAGACTACTTCAGCAATATTAGATGGATGTTTTATATCCATTAAGAATCATTCGTCCGATGTCCTAGTTTCCGTTAAAGTATAAGGACTCAATATAGTGATAAAAATCGATTGGTTGTCTTGAAAATCAAGCCCATATTGTGTATAATAAGAAACAAGTAGTTATCAAGACTCCTTATGAGACAACCCTCATAATTACATGTATCCGTACGTTTAATTAATATTAAACAACATAAAAAAATGGTGGAACCGGCCGTCCCCGGAATCGAACCTGGGTCTAGGCCACACCCTTTCGCGCGCCTAGCCAACCGAGCTAGGTGCCTAGTTTGTGAAATTTCTATTTTGATTGAATATAAGCACATGTACAATAACATCCTTACTTCTTACTATAAGTCACCTACTTATCCTCCTTATGTTGACTAAGTATTAGAATCCAAGACTTTACCTCTATGTTTTGGTTACTCTTGGCTTGCTTATGTTGACTAAACACTAGAAAGGATGAAGTAGAAACCATTAAGTATATCAGTGGATATACTAGAAAGAACATGGTAAGGTATACATCACAATCATTCGATGGTAATACCCTTGATTAATGAAGACATTAATGAAACCCACAAGAAAGATCCTCCTATGCATTAGGGGATGGTCCAAGTTTTAAGGACCTTATTAGAAAACCTATTATACGCGTCACAGAATAGGAAAAGATTGAGTAATAATTTTCCGACTCCCCCATAAGATTTATAAACTATCGGCAGTGTGCTGCAGACCTTGGTTCATTGATGGAAATAGTGCCCTTATTCGGTTAACCTAGAATTTAAGCATAATGCACTATATATATATATATATATATATATATATATATATATATATTATGATTTAGCATCGGCAATAAGAGGGCACATTAAGATTTCAAAGCCTGCTTATTATGAATCCATTATGGATCCACCTCAACTACTCACATTTTATAGATTAAGAAATAACCAGTCGAGGCCGAGATTGCCCTACAATTTTGTCAAAGGTTTTATAGGTAAGTTTAAAAGGTTTAAGAATGGAGGCGTTTAGCCCTCCTGATGTATGATTGGAGGCAGCTCACATTAATAATGACACCAGATAAATCCATTATGGTGATTTTATGGCTAGGAGTTACGTTTGGTTGCAGGTACTACTAAGTCTCTCATAAAACCATAAGCTTAGCAAACTTTTAATCTTTCCCGTAAGAACCCCAGATAGTAAGTGTAAGGTAAAACTTACAGGCAAAATCATCATAACCATTTCTTCTGTTCCTGTTAGAAATCTCTAATTATGGAATTCTAGAAGTATCCTCTCTCTAGAGGAAGTGCGAAAGCATATATAGTTGATATCTCTTTAATCTCTATCGATTTCGAATACCAGAAGGTATGATAAAAGCGCCACATGAGGATTGGTGTATCTTAATATGTTCCATAGATTGCTTCCACGCCTGATCAGTATGGAGGTTTAATGCATGGAACCACAAGGATGTTCCGATGGTCATATGGTACTAAAATCAGCTAAAGGTATTCAAAGGAGATATCCAGAATGGAATTGTCCAGGTAAATATCTTCGATTAAAGAATTCGTGGACTCGTAACATTAATGTGTCACTTATCTGACACAAACTATGATAGATGAATTGGAGCCTGAGATTTGGAAAATCTCTGTAACCTCATTGTATCTTGATTACCCTGTTTACCTCCTGAGAGGCAGGTAGAATTAAGATTTATATCCCATTTAGGGTTGTATTCTTATGGAATCTCCAAGACGGCTAGTGCCATTATTGGAAGAATCAAAACCCCAATTAAATAAGTTTTGAAAATAAAGAATTCATATAGCCTAACCCTATATTCTAAGAATTCGGTATTGTTAATTAAGAAAGACGGTTCATTTTGCTTATACATTGAATACCGCAACCCAAATTAGGCAACAATTAAGAATTTCCATCAGTTGCCCAGGATCGTCGATTTGTTCGACTAACTGTGAGGATTAACTATCCCTTAAGATTAGTTTTAAGTAATGGTTGAAATAACCATTTCACATTGAGATAAGCTTTTCTATAATAGTTGATGTATAAGTATCAAGGCTGCTCCTTTGGAGACCTTGCTTAGATGGAATGTTGAATACCTATTGTTAAATAGAAGATTGGTACGTCCAATCATCAGGATTTGAAAATTTCCTTGGAAACAACGAATAGGATCATACAAATCCATGATCATCTGTAAGATTGCCAGTTTTGGCAGAAAATCAAAGATTAATGAAAATAGCAACCCTCCTAAGTCCTTGTTAAGGAATAAGGTTCAACAAAGATATCACTCTGGAAGGGTGTGCCAAATTGTTAATTATCAGACTAGTTAAGCTCTGAATATATAAAATCATTCGAAGGAATTGAATGTATCAAAGATCAAATAACTTATGAGCTAAAACCTATTTAAGGAGCTTGGCGGAACTCGCAATGTATTACACCCTAAGTATTAAAGGATATGTTTCGCCAATAAGTCAAGAAGCACTATCACATAACGGTTGGCAGACTTGTGATATAATGATAAACCTGTATCGAATACGGATCGACAGGATAAGAAACCCCAAAAAGGATACATGAACCTATTATATAGAGGTCAAATTCGGAGCTTGGAGAGACTCCAGATGTGCTATAGAAGTTAAGTCCGTTATGTGACAAAAAGTACTTCCAGCATTTTAGCAAATCTCGAGGTCGAGATTTCTTTTAAGGGGGTGAGGATGTAACACCTCGTAAAATCACGTCCAATGATGTATTGACACGTGTAATAAACCCTAATAAAGTCCAATGTTGAATTTAAGGGACTAATTTTTCGAAAAATTGAAAACTTTGATAATAAAAGGACTGGAAGTGTTAGCATACCTAAAATAAGTTTCCAAATAACCTCTCACGATGTTTATAATCACAAATGTGCCACTTGATGAATAAGTGTAGTCGTTTGCGTAATTAATTGAAAGTTTGCGCAATAAAGGGTTAAAAGCGTCAACATGTTAATTCTTACCTCTGAGTGACCTTGCAACAAACCGGGAGCTTAATAATATTTAATTATACTCTCGGGAATGCCAAATAATGGCCATCTAAGGGTTTTATGCCTATAAGTAAAGTTATGCGCAACTTTGCAAGTTAGAGGGGCTAAAAGTGTCAATATGTTTAATTATACCTCTGAATGACCTTTTAGCGAATCCGAAGCATTGTGATGTTTAATAATACTTTCAAGAATGTCTAATATGGATTAGATGAGGCTTCAATACTATTAAATGATGAAATGCGCAAGTTTGCGCAAAAGAGGGACCTAAAGCGTCAACTTCTGAATCTACGCCCTACGGTGACCACTGACCAATTAAGCGAACGGGAGCGTAGTAACATGTATGTATATGCTTGGGGATGAGCAATATGGGCCATGGAAGGCTTGGATATCGTTAAACGGCATTTCACGCTACTTTGCGCAATTAAGGACTAATTGCGTCAAACGGCAAAAGTATGCCGATTCGTATGATAACAGACATTCCGGAATATGTCCATGAGTTAAATATACCTTACTTATCCTTCGTATAGCTTAGAAATAGGTTTAGAGGTATTTCGTGCGCAAAAATAAACTTTTATGTCATGTAGGGGCTAAAAGTGTCAAAAAGTGCATAAGTTTGCATTTTCGCGCGTATCTCACATTCTGCACATCTCTGGACACCCAAAAATTTATGTAAGCACTAAAATATTTTATTTTAGTGATCGCCTTGATAAAATTCCATTCGTCGCGTAATTTGGATCGTTTTTTGCGTCCGTTCGTGTTTCGTCGTTATTAGACGCACAACGTGACCGTACGGCCAAACGAACTGACATCCGACATTTTTTTGAACATGTTTCATATCCCATATATGTGAGCCTCATAATGGAGCCTTGAAATGAGGTTAACAGACCGTGGATGTGTCAGAAACACGTTTATATGCAAACAGGGACCGAATCTGCCAATTATGAAAGTTGTTTTGCTGATCTGGGACCTGCAGGCGGGCCGCGTAAGATTGCTGAGTTACCTACGCGGGCCGCGTGGCCTGATCAGATGCAGAAACAGCTTATAACAGCCTGTTTCTAGTTGTCTTCATGTGCAAACTGGTTTCTAATACCACCAACTCAATTCTAGGGGTGGCACATGGTATGATAAAACCACCCAACACTTGCCATGATCTGGTTATGGTCTCCCGACACATGTCGCGATCTCGTGAGGTCCCGAGAACTATATAAAGGAGCTAAGTTCACTTGATAATTCACTTGCATTTTCAATCCTGGAGCTCTCTGGTCTTAAACAAGGATTCATTAGGCTCTCTAATCGAAATTAGGACCCTTGTAAGTGTTCATAAACCTTTCTAATTCATTCTAGCTTAGTTTATTAACCAAAAGTCAAACCGTCGTAAATTAAGTTTGACTTCGAGATTAAATGAAATTTGCTCAGTCATTCCTCGAATTGAAAGTACCTACAAGTTGGTATTTATGTGGGTAACAAACCCTTAAAAGGGTACTTTCAGATTCCCACTCTAACTATGTTAATTGTCGAGTCAAAGCTTGTTTCAAAAAGTCAACAAAATTATTATTTGCAAATTTAAGCATGATTAGCAATGTAGGGTACATGCAACCTGTTTGATCATTAAAATAACATGGTAATTAATGTAAGAACATGTCTCAACATGTTCAACTCGACAATTTTCAGTATAAACCCGGATCGGACCCGAAAGTCGCATATTTTGACTTTTGCTTTGACTATCAGTTCTGATCCGTTCATGCATGTTTGAGATCTGTCTTAGAGCTTATTTTGGACCAGGTTTCATATATGTATAACTCTCTGAGATTGTACAACTTGTTTCAATACCTATCCGATTTATATGCATGTTTCCGATTTATGCTTAAAGTTGACTATTATGCCCTTTTGACTATAAAACGTGATTTTTGAAAAAGTGAAAGAGTAGAAACATTTTTTACTGATTTATAAACTTGCACCAAAAATTTGATATCAGTTTGAGGTCTAGATTAAGAGTTATACTCATTATCGTAATATGAAAGCTTTATGTTAATTAATTGGCGTAATTAGCATATAACCTATTTAAAACCACTTTTTAATATCAAACTTTTTACTCATTGATGTTATATAATATTTTGGGATTTTTAAATATTTTTATTTAAATTTTGGCTGAGCATAACATAGGTCTCTAAGTTTAATTCGGTTAATACCGATTTTGCCCTTTTAAGCCATAAAATGAGTTTTACAAATCCTTTTGACCCTAAACCTTTTTCTACTAATTTTATTTGATAAATAAAATATTTTGAGCATTCTGGAATTTTAAAAATATCATCTTTCTTTTACAAACCCGGAAACGGCTCCAAATCGCCTTTTTAAGCGTTTTTAACGCATAGTATGTACTATAACCATATTAAACATATAAGGTTGATACCTACTGATGTTTTTAGTATATTTTTATAAAATAACAGTAAGTACAAGTTTTTGAACTCAGGTTTCCAGTTTTGACCTTTTTAGCTCTTGTGAAATTACCAAAATACCCCTAAGGTGCATAGTTTGGTTTTAAATGATAAGTTTCACATATGGGTCATACCCTACTGTTATAACATGTTAAATTAAATATATTTACTGTATAAACCAGACCTGTAAACTCAGATTTCCAATTAAACTCTTTTATAATCTTTTAAATTATCAAAATGCCCTTATGAGGCATAAATTGTGTTTAAATTACCAAAATGCCCTTTGGGGGGTTAATGACCATGTCCCGGATATCCCTGGCATCATTTTACGAAATGGCCACGACCTGAGCACGGGGTGTAGGCGTACACCTGTCAGTGTATAACTCATTATTGTGGTGGGTCTATTGATCTTTAACCCGTACAAGATCCGGGCTACTGAACGCACAAGTAACATGTAATTCGTTTACAAGATTATAATATTAAATAATTATCCCAAGTTATAAAATGTTTTGTGCCACGTGCATTCAAATCAATTTTCAACCCTTTTCAAAATGAGTCAGTTAAATTGTATTTACCAGTGTAAACTGACGTATTTTCCAAAAGGTTAAGTGCAGGTACTACTCGTAATAGGCTGGTTGTCTTCTAGCGTCCACAATAAGTCTCGCAAGCTTGGATGCCTTAAAGTCTGTTGAACAAATGATTCATTTTATTCTTTGATCCGCCTGTGGATCTTTTACATTCCGTTTGTAATACTTGATATTACTTTATATCGGTTTGTAATATATTTATCTTTTGCGTCCGTTGTGCATTTAAATATTGTGTTGTTTGACTATGATGATATCAACTACGTCACTATACTCCCCACCTGGCCCACCGGTGACACGTGGAAAATTGGGGTGTGACAAAAATACTTTCTCTGAAAATTGTTCTTGAACTACCTTCATAGGGATGTCTTGGTTTTCTTCAACTTGTCCTAGCATTTGTTGTGAGAGAAACTTTGATGTACAAGCATAGTGCTTCCTAGTTTAAAGGCATGTGTGGTTAGTAATAAGTGTTTTGACCAACCAACTTTCAGAATCTGTTTCTTTTAAAATTAACAAGACCTATGGGCATTGATATTGATGGGGGTTTGTCCTTTTCCTCCTCCCACCAACATTTGTTTCACTGTTTGTTTCCTTGATCCTTGTCTCTTTTGATTTTGTCAAAACAACCCCCTTTTGTTTCTTTTTCTTACCTTTTACCCGTTTGTCTTTAGTTTTTTTTTTCAATTCAACCTCTTTTTCTTTACCTTTGCTTGAAGATGGTTGTGCTTGGCTAGAAACATGCACCCCACAGTCATCAACCTCAAATTCTGGCTTGGAACCATGACAAACTGCCCTTACCCTACTGTGATCATCTTTGATTATATTAATGACTCTTCTGATCTCAACTTCATGTTTCTTGATCAATTTTTTTTAGCTTATTGCTTAGTTCCAAAAACCTGCCCCAAGATAAAAATTAGCCACGTTTTCATTTGCTCCTCTGATTTTGAGTAAAAGGTGTTTCATTTTACTTGATCGATAATCATCAGATTCAGGCCCACTATCAAACCTATCATTATCTAGCACATCCCCATCCATATCTTCTTCGGGTACTTGGTGTTCATTATCTAGCACATCCTCTGGTTTATTATCAAAATGCATCCTATAATCACTCATGTCTACTTCATGGTCACTAATATTATTCTCCTTGTCCACAATATAATCATTATCACTATCACTCATTTGCATCCATATCCTCACTTTCACCATCATTTCATCCATACTTCAACTTCTACTTAATTGTCACCCAAAGTATTGCCTAGCCCAACCCCACTTGATTGCCTAACATCCATATTACCTATCCCAACATCTATACTACCTAGCCTACTTGATTGCCCAATATCCATATCCGGATTAACTTGGCTACTGGATTGCCCAACCCTAGTGTTTTGCCCAACATTCATATCCAGATTAACTTGCATATTGGATTGCCCAACCCTACTGTTTAGCTTAACATCTAAATTTAGCTTCGAAGGAATAAGAGCATATGGTCGAGCTTCATCTATCTCTTCAATAGTAATATTTGGTTTAGTTTTAGTTACTGAGCAAAACAGTTCTTTCATATTTTTCAACCCATGAGTGGTATAAACATTAATGATCTTATGCACATCAACATATTTAGCCAAGTTTGACGTTCAATACCATTGTCTAGGTTTTTTTCATGGTTTAAAAGCTGGTATACATTGGGTTAGTGTTGTTATAGCCTAACTTATCCAACATAAGATCAAGCTCAATAACAAAAAAATTATCTGTGTCGATCAAGTCGACATAATATAGCATGCCTCCTGCATATGTACGTCCTGAAGGTAATGTGAGCCTACCACCATGATGAATCCGGAAACTAAAGAAATTAGGAAAATCAACTGTAAAATTTCAATATGCATGGCATTAATCAATTATTAATCAACCTTACAAAATCAACAATTTAAAAAAAACATAACTAGAGTTATGAAATTCAGTTTATAACTCACCATATAGTGCAACGACTTTATTATTGTCAATATTGTCTCAAATGCACCATTCGTCTTCGTCCTACGACATCGTGTAGTTGATCGCTCTTGTATGGCGCTCTAAATCCTCCAAGTGAAAGCTGAGGGACGACTGGGGTGAATTCTGGAACGATTAAGGGTTTGGGTGGGTTATAAGTAGGGGGAAATGAAGGGGACAGGGAAAAGACAATTTTACCCTCATGTGACATGCACGTGACCAGACTTAACTAAAAATTTACACTGAGTTTGGCCTAAAGGGCAAAACGTGTAAAAATTTATACATAATGTTTACATCCAATCAATTTTGGTTCCAACGGACACCGGTAGAAAAAAGGGTATTAAGATAAAGGGCAAAACGTGTAATTTACTCTTCTTTTTTCTATTTCCTTTATTTCACAACTTCTAAATCATATCTTATCTCAAAATATCATTTTATAATTGCTAAAATTTCATTACAAATCATTAAATATTTCTTTTATTCAACCCGAATAATAAATGTGTTTCTAACCTAGTCAGGGCCGGCCGTTAGTGTAATTGGGCTAGGCGACGGCGGGGTTCGAATGTAGTCTGGTGGTAAGAACAAAATTTGGTTGTTGTAGAGGGCGGGGTTCGAATCCCACCTTTTTTACGGCAAATTTGGATCACTGACGGACCACTGGAGTATAATCGTGCCATTAGCGGAACCACCCGATCATATCCATCTCCATTAGGCATAATGCCTATACACCAATTCAGGAGGAAACCCAATAAATATGGGAAAACCCCCTTGTTAAAATCGAACCTAGGACCTATTGGTTCAAAGTCTTATCTCAACCCAAGATACCACTAGGATATAAAGCCATGGGTGGTTCGAATCCCACCTGCTACCCATTTTCAAAATTATTAATCACCTCACTCACTCTTTTAATAAAGAGTTATAAATGCTTCTTTTTTAATCGTCTCTCTTAATTTAATAGGCTAAAATATTTTGTCCACACCATTTTTAACATGATATGTCCATGTAAAATTTTATTTAAAAAAATCGTTTCTAACTAATAACAATAGTATACTTAAAATAAGTAGCATGTTTTAATTCTTTTCACACATAATATAAGTTGTTATTAGTTAGGTTAAACTCTTTTGACCAACTTAGATTTGATTTATGTATTAGATCCCAACATTATTTTGATTAGGGAAATCATCTAGTTTATATAATGGTTAAGTGCTTTATAAGTTTCTTCCTAATATATTTCATGTCAGATACAAACCGAAATTACGAGCCTAAAAAATTAAAAAGGGCCTCGAATTTTTAATTCGCTTTGAGCCCACAAAATTCTAGGACCGGCCTTGAACCTAGTAATAATGATATAGATTCACTAAGAAAACATTTGTTACATTTCTATGGTTGGTCATTGTATAAACTTGGATCGATTTAACAGGTAAAAGTGACAACATGGTTATAAGTTTAATAGACTTTGCTAAGTATTGGCTTTGGGTTTCTTAAATAGAAACTCATAATTCATTAGTACGATGATAATTTTTTAAAATATGGTTCTTCAGGAGCCGATCCCGAAGCAAGTCAAGCCAAGGTTAGGACTCGACTTGAAGTCTAACTAAGCTAGCTCGGCTCGAATTTTAAACTGGAGTGAAATTTTGGGCTCGGGGTAGGGCTCACTTATAAACTAAGTCAACTCGGTTCGGCTTGCTTCGTATCATGCTCAAGTACTAGTTAAACTTGTTTGCCTTTTTCAAATTGGATATTGTTGATACAACAAATACAAGACCAAGGCCTGTAGCGATATCTCTGGGTAAAAGGGTTCAAGGGTTTCGATTAGCCTAACGCAGGTTGTGGGGTCCTCCCACGTTTGTAGCACGTGGGGTTGGATCACTTGTTTATTGATCGCTTTTGATTCCAGCTTGAAGGGAATTCAAGCCGGAATGAAGTTGTTAGCGAAGCAATGCTGTTTGAAGTGAAGAAGAGAAGCAAGTATGAAACTTGTTCTCAAGAGAGGAGAGAAGATCAGAGAGTATATGTTAGCCCAACTGATCTGGTGTCCTTGATATGGTTGTTGGAGCTGGTACTTATAGATAAGATGTATTCTATAAGAGGAAGCTCGTGACCATGGATCCAAGGCTACAGTGGAGGAGTTACCTGTTTGGGGGTTGGAGGCTTTAGACCTGCGGATAAAAGGTTGTTCTCTGTGCACATGTTCTGTCTGTGCAGAAATGGTTCACACGTTAAGTGTTGATGTGACCAGACACTGTGCTTGTCCTTTTTACTGTTCACCTGAGTTCGCGCGTATTGAACCTCTCAACCTTTTAACCTTTTAAGTTGTTATGTATATTAGTCATTTTATTGAGATTTGGGCTACCCCCGTCATCAGCCCCCCAAGTCAGAGGTGTTTGGGATGTAAGTTCAAATGCTTTTGACTTTTACACATTATCTTTTATTGCTTAAAGGCTTCAAGGCTTTAAGGCGTTTGAGTTTTAAGATTTGAATTTCGGAATGATAGTAGATGTGATAGGCTTCAAGGTTTTAAGGCTTGAAGGCTTTAAGGCTTAAAGGCTTCAACTTGTCTCACTCAAGAGGAAGTTGAGGCTTTTTGTAAAGAATGGGGGATCGATCTAAAGTTTAATTTGGTGGCACTGGGTTTTGGCAAATCGATCGATTAGTGTCCCGTTGGTTCAATTGCTCTTTATTGCTGAGTTTTCCAACTTGCATCATCCGTTTTTGGTCTTTGTTCTGAATGTTTTAAAGTATTACGTGTGTCGTTTGGTCAATTACACCCATAAGGTCTTGCTGAGACTTTACACTTTGAGGTTTTGTGATAGGGTATGGCCCATCGTTGATGTTTCTTCCGGTTGACCAAGAACGACGATCCACGTTTGAGACATCCCCAGTTGATGTTTATTTGATTTCCTCAATGGTTACTACCTTTGGTTCTTGGAAGTACCGATTTTTCTGGATTTCTGAGTCCATTGTTCCCTTCAAGCTTGTTTGGAGGCACCCTGATGCTGTGTTAAACAAGCTTGAGCCATTTGAGTCTGAACTAGATAGTTGGTTGTTAAAAGCCATTTAGGAAATATCCTTCGAGGCTTCGTCCCTTTCCTGAACACCTTTTAGTGTTGATGGGTGTGAGCACCTTGTGGGACAAGCCAGATCGTGATCCTGTGCTCATGAGGGATGATCAGGGTATGATGTTTTGTTTTATCAAGAGTGATGGTACCTCTGATCTTGTGTTTGGGGATGCTGAGGCCACTCCCGGTGAATATATTGTTGCCAGGAACACTGAACATAGGTTCGAGGGTTCAGGCCACGTGAACATCCCAAACGCCAAGGGTTTTACCAAGGTTGCTGCTTACAAAGTCTCTACTCGCCGTTCAAACTGTCGTTTGATAAAGGCTGCCGACCATCCATCGACTTCTGAGCCAGTGGAACTGAGCGATGACATAGAGGCTTTAGATGATTTAGAAGTTGGGTTGAGGAAAATTTATGAAAGACAAAGAGTTACCATTGGTGATTGGTAAGGGGAGCAAGGCGGCGGGTAAAAAGGTTGTGAGCTTGAAGGGTTCCGGGAGGGGTGGTGAAGGTTCCACCAATGTTAATCCAGGGGAGGTTTATGTGCCGGATTGGAAGGTCACAGTTGGTGACAGGTTCAAGCCTTCATCCGTTTGTGAGGATGTTCTTACCCACTTTGATTCTCCCGTTGTTCGAGGTTCTTGCTCATCTATGGATGATGACCTGATGATTTCGAAAAATGGTAATGGGTGCTTGTAACCTTGTTGCCTTGCTTCCAGAGGGTGTATCCCGATTTCGCAGGAGGATGCGAGAATATGATGCCTTCTCGAAGAAGAGGGATGAGATGAAGGCTTCACTAGCTACTCTAAAGAATGAGGCAGAGGGTTATGCTGGGAGGGAGAAAAGCTGATGTTGAGGGTTGATGAGCTTTCTTCCCAGCACAAGACTGATATGGTTGAGTTGGAAAAACGCTTGGAACCTGACAGGGTTCAAGTCAGGGTTGATAGGGCTGCTTTGGAGGTTCAGAAGTAGCCTCCTTGGAGGAGAAAGAAGGGTTAAAGGCTTCACTTTCCCAGGCAACTGGTGATAATAAACGGCTCATTGAGTATGGATTCCAGCAAGTGGTTACCTATCTTCTCCATTCGTCGGAGTTCAACAAAGTCTTGGGTGATGTGTACACCAAGCTTCTTGCTCATGTAAGACACCAAGGTTTGTTTGCTGGTTACAAAGCTTTTTGAACCTGGGGAGCCTTAGGAAAAGTATTCTCTTTTTCAACCCAAAGCCTTCAAAGTCTTCAAGGGAACAATTTTTAAGATTGAGCATATGGTTTACCCTTATGTGGGTGAAGTCTCCAAGTGTTTTGGTAAATCTTTGCCTGTCTTGCAGGAGCTAAAACCCTAGGGCCTTAATGAGGTTGTTTGTAACGAAGTGTTGAAGTCCCTCTCGAAGAAACGTCCTTGCTCTGGAGACAGCGAGGAAACGTGTTCTGAAGGTGGTGAGGGCTCAAAGGCTTTAAGCCTTGAATCCTCCGAGACAGCGGGTGTCGTAGGGAGGAAAAAGTGAAATGCTAAAAACACCCAAGATGATGGGGTTTCGAATAAGGATGATGCAGCAAACTCTATCATCTCTGATGTTGCCAAATGAAGAAGAAACCTTAATTTATAGCTTTTTTAGCATGTCGAACAATGTTATGGGTTGTTTGCTTAAACATCCTTTTGTTTTAAGGGAACCGTTTAGGTCCTTTGGTGGTTAAAGCCTGGAAGGCTTGTGGACAATGTTTTATGTTTGATGGCCAGTATGGCCTTTGCTATGTCTAGCTTGCTATGCTTAACTTGTTATGTTTGCTTTGTTTATCTTGATGTGTTGTTCTATTTATTCCCTTGTGTTTTCATTGGTTTTGTATGTTGTCTTTGTTTTGGGTGGTGCATCTTATGTTATTTATACCTTAAAGGGTTCAGTGCTGCAGTCACTTAGCCTTAGGATATTTTTAACAAGAAGATACAACCTCTATCCTATGTATGACATTCACTTAGAGTCTTTTTGTTTCGTAAGCCAATGTTGGGGCTTAAGGAACATTTGGTGTAGGTTGTTCAAACCTGTCTATGAGACATGTTTTTTTAAGATTTCTATGAGTCTCATGGAGTTGTATTGATTTAGGAACTCACCCCTTATATAGGTCCATTCAACCCTTGAACCTATTGAGCGATGTGGCCTGGGAGCTCATCCCCTTACATGGCCCTTGCCATGGAGTTTCTTGCTAGGTTCTCAACCTGATTATAGGATAGAAAGACAAATTCATTGTTCATTCATTTCAAAGTACTTTGATTACTAGGGGAATAGAACAACTTTTTGGAACTATTTGTAACACGTTTTGGTTAAACATGGAACCTTTTAAGGTTTTTGCCATCTCAATCACGGGGAAGCTTTTTGCCTTGCAGGCCTGCCAGCTTGTATGATCCCCCTTTGTAGGCTTTAAGGATAGTGTATGGCCCTTCCTACTTAGGGCCAAGCTTTCCTTGGCTTTCTTTCTTGCAGGCATCATTATTTCGAAGCACAAGGTCCTCAGGCTTGAAGCGTTCATGCTTCACCTGTGTATTGTAATACAATTCCATGTTTTGCTTGTACCTTGCTTTTTGTATGGCTGCTTGATCATGAGCCTCTTCGAGGAGTTCCAAATTCAACATCGTCTCTTTCTTATTTGGCTTGAGGTCGATGTTAATTGTTCTTTGTGTTGTTGCTCCGATTTCAGCTAGGATTACAGCCTCTGATCCAAACACTAGGCTGTAGGGTATTTTCTTGTGGCTTGTTTTCTCGGTTGTTTGAATTTCCAATAGCACATTGGGAAGCTATTCGAGCCAGTTGTTGTCGTACCTTCCTAATCGAGATTTAATCCCTTCAACAATGTTGTGGTTTATCCTATCAACCTGGCCATTGGATTGTGGGTAAGCTACCGAGCTGAATACTTGAGTTATTCTGAACTCCTTGCACCAGGAGCTAGAAGGTTTCTTGGCAAACTATTTCCCGTTATCCATGACTAGTACCCCTGGGAGCCCAAAACGATAGATTATGCTTTTGAAATCAATGACATGTTTCCCTGAGATTTTGTCAATGGTTTTACTTCTGGTCACTTGGTGAAGTAATTCACGGCTACCAATAAGAGCTTGACTCCTCATTTGGCTAGTGGGGATGGACCAACGATGTTTATTCCCTACTTGTGAAATGGTCAAGCCGAGGAGATGGGAACGGGGTCATGTTTGGGGCTTTTGGGTACCGGAGCATGTAACTGACAAGCTTCATACTTTCGCAGTTGTTCGGAGGTATCTCGATGCATGGAAGGCCAAAAGTGTCCGAGGTTCATCAACTTTGACACTACCGATTTTGTGCCACAATGAGCTCCACATATCCCTTCGTGAACCTCTTTGATCAGATATTGGCTTTGTTTTGGGCCAACGCATCGAAGTAGTGGTGCAAGGTATCCTTTTTGTAAAGGATATATCCTTGTAACACATATTGCCTTGACTTGATACGAACCCTTTTAGCCTCAGTCTGGTCATTAGGTAATTCACCATTTTAAGGAACCTTTCAATGGGAGTCATCCAATTTGGCCCTTTTTTAGTGATCACATCTTGAACCTCCAGTTTTTTGATGGATGAGGTTTTTAATACCCCAACTAGTACCTTCTTGGTGAGGTGGGTAAACGTAAGAGATGCAAGCTTGCTTAGTGCATCAACTTTCTTGTTTTGAGATCTTGGAATTTATTTGATGGCACATGTTTGAAATGCGTTCATTGATTTCTCTCAGTACTTATTCATGTTGGGTTCTTTTTCTAGGCAGCTGTTATTGTCTTGGCTTGAGAGAGTTTGTGAGGACTTGAAGCTTTTGAACCCCCATTTCTTTGGCTAGCTTTAGCCCAGTGATCAATGCTTCGTACTTGGCTTTATTATTGGTAGTCTGAAATACAAGCCAAAGAGCATATGTGAATTCTAACCCTTCAGGATTAATTAAAACTAGCCCAGCCCCTGACCCTTCGATACTAGAAGCCTCATCGGTAAAAAGCTTCCAGGTATCAGGGTTGGAGGGTACAACTGCAGTTGTATTAACTTCTGTTATGGATTTTTTACGGACTTTCAAGATGAAGTCAGCGAAGATTTGAGCTTTGACAACTTTTCTCAGGACATAGGTGATTTTGTGTTCACCTAGTTTCACAATCCATTTGGCTAATCGTCCGGATTTTTTTTTTGTTTTTCAAGCACATTCTTAATAGGTTAGTCAGTGACCACTTGTATCGGGTGTGACTGAAAGTACCTTTGAAGCCTTCTAGTCATTTGGACTAAGGCTAGAACAAGTTTTTCCAAAGGAGAATATTTGATTTCAGCTAATTTTGAAGTTTTGAAAAAGTAAACGAGTATCTGAACTTTGTTTCGTTCAATGATTAGAGCCGTACTTATGGCCTTTTCAGCAATCGAAAGGTAGATAGAGATCGTTCCTCCTGTTTTCAGAGCCAAAATGGCTAGGAGTGAAGCCAAGTGTTGCTTCATTTGGTTGAAGGCTTCCTTTTGAGGTAAAACGCTTCAAAGCTGTAAGCTTTCCACCGAAAGTCTTTCTTGTTAGCACATCCCTTGAGGGTTGGCTTTTATGCTTTGTTTCCCCATGATATGCCCTACAAACGAGCACTTGACTGAATTAATCTTCATGTTGATCTTTCTCGAGTTTTGGAAGGTTCTTTGTATGTCATGGAGCATTTGGTATTCCGGTTTGCTCTTAATCACCAAATCGTCAACATAAGCTTTAATGTTCTTGTCGATTTATCCGGCAAACGCTTTGTCAACCATATGTTGATGAGTGGCACCTGCATTTCTTAAACCAAAATTCTATTTTTGATAGCAAGATATACCTTTATCAGTGTGGAATGTGGTTTTTTCTTCCTATTCTTTTTTCATTAGGATATGATGGTAACCCTTTTAGGCGTCAAGAAAACACTTGAACGGGAAGCCTGTGAGCGAGTTATCGTTGATGTCTATCTGGGGCATCGGGTAGCAATCCTTTGGGCATGCTTTGTTCAAGTCTTTAAAATCGATACCCATTCTCCAAGATTGATACATGACCTCTCGAAGGACTAGAACAATTTTTTCCATCTCTTGGCGTTATACAAGGCTTCTTTTAGGGGCTTGACTCCGTTTCTTTTGTATAATGGGCTTAACATCAGGTGGGATCCATAACTCATGTTTTAACAATGCTACGAGGGATGCCGGTCATATCTTCTGGGCACCAAGCAAAGACATAGTGCAAGAGCAACTTTTTAAGGTATGAGATGGTTTCTTTGGAAAGGTTAGTGTTTACCTTATCCCCTGTTGAGGATATTTTGGGTTTATGTCCAACCCTTGTTCATCGTCTTCGTCCTTTCTTGAGCTTTCCCCTTTCAACCACAAAATCTTCTTGGGTAGGTTGAAGGGTTGATATCCCTTTTTCAGTGGGAAACTTCACAATGCCTTGACCAACTGAAACTGCCATTCCGAACACACTTTGCCCTGGCCTTCCTATGATGATATCATAGTTGGAAGGGATATTGATTACCGCAAAGGTGAGTTGTTTGGTTCGTCCCTTTGTTCTTTTGCTAAACAACATTAAGGGTTATTTGGCCTAAAGGCTTGATAGGTATGTTTGCGATACCTTTGATGGAGGATTCAGACTGTTGAAGCTTTGAACGTTCATCGTCGCTGAGAGGGTTAAAGCATTTCTCAAACATGATTTTGGTGGTTACACCGGTGTCAATGTAAGCCTTTTGTGTCTTGATGGTTCCTATGTTGGCTTCTATCACCAGAGGGTTTGAAAGCAACTCTCCTTCTTGTGGTGGGAAGCAAACATATTGACGTTCCCATGCCTTGAAATGATGGCGTTTGTGGGAAGCTTTGTTTTCAAGGTCGACCATGTTCACTTCCTACTTTTTTTTTTCAACCATCTTGTCCTTGACCCCTTTAACCAAGTGAGCCAGTTCGGACTTGACGGCTTTTTCGATTCTCTTTTTGAATTGGAAGCAATCATTAGTATGGCGACCTTTCTATTCGTGAAGCTCACAATACTAGTTTGATTTTTCCAATCTTTTGTTTTTTGGCAAAGGTTGAGGAGGGCGGAAGCTGTGTTTTACCTCTTCGGTTGCCAAGATCTCTAATGTAGCTTTGGTTAAGGCTGTAAAGTTTATGGTTTTTTCTTGGCTTGGAGGGTTCCGGCCTTCTGGAATCCAAACCTTTGAACCGTTTGTCATAAGAGCCATACTAGAAGCTCTAGTTAAGAGTCTTTTATTTTGTTCTTTGATGTCTACAGCTTATTCTTCCTCAAATGTGGGCTTCAGCCCTTTTGAGTGCTTCTTCAAGGGTTTTGGGCAGGCATTTATTGAAGTCTCTTGTGAGACATTTGGAATTTATAGCATTCATGAACCCTGCAACCCTAATCTTTTTTATTGGCGTAAGTTAAACCTTCCTTCTTGTACCTTTCGGTGAAGTCTCTGAGACTTTCATCATCACGTTGTTATGGGAAACTTTTGCTAAGATCGTCAAAGGTCTGAATGCTTTGTTCAGGAAGGTCATTGAACCATATGCGTGAAGACCCTTCAAGGGTTCGCATGAACATGATACAACATCCGGGGTTGGGCCATTTTTCTATTTTTGCAGCCCCGGCGAATATTTGGGGGTGGTCCTCAGTACCGTGATGGCATCTTTATCTGGGTTTGAAACTCATACTCAACAATTTGTTGGGAGAAGCAAGATAAGTTATTGGGCTTGTAAGGTTTTTAGAGGTATTTTATTACCCTTGAAGTTGGGTTACCGCTTGAGGTACCCTGGTGAGTGGTTGGCACTTGGTTGATGAAATTAAGGTTAAAGCCTTGAAGGCTTTCTGTGTCATCACCCAGGTTTCACGTGCTGCAAAGGAAATGGTGCCATCATCTGTGTCATCAACTACGGCATAAGGTTAAAGCCTTAAAGGCTTTCTGATGGTACTAATAAAAGATGCCATTATCTGTATCATCAGCTGGGGCATAAGGTTAAAGCCTTGAATGCTTTCTGATGGTACTGTATAAGGCAAGGTGGCCATGACTTTTCCCACGAAATAACAAAGAGAGGAGGAATACATGAAGCTGGTGACTGCCATAATTGATCAATAGTGGTTTCATGCCCAATAGTTGTACCGCTTGTAACGGGTTGGGAGGTAAATAAAGGAAAAGCGGTTGGACTTGTCCTCTCCAAAAGCTCAAGGGCTTGAGTGGTTGGTCTGTCACACTAGGGCCAACTTTAATGTAAGATGTGGCCGAACGTGAGCTGCTAAAAGGAAGAGATGGAGGGCTAGGTGATAATGAGGGTCCAGACTCCTCATAATTTAGTCTTATTCTTACCCTTTTCTTCCTTTCTAGGCTCACATGCTAGTTGAGAGAATATCTCAGTTGTAAGAAATTTCTAGATACTCCCTCGGGTATTAGATCTATGCGTTCCGGTGTACGCATTACACCAATTTGAGGAGATGCAACCCCTGATCGAGATGGGGTTGGTGTTTGAAAAGAAGTGAATTCCAGGAACGTAGTTTCCGGTGGAGTACTTCCGGGAGTAGAAAGAAATGTAGATTTGACCGGTGAGATCCGACCAGAATTTGGTGTTAAATCGGTGTTGTTAGGCACTTGATTTACCTGACCGAGAGACTCGCTTTCAGACATGATGTAAAGAGAAAATGGAGCTACACAACCGGTCTTTAAGATAAAGTAAGCGGCGTAGCCCCACGGTGGGCGCCAACTTGTTGATACAACAAATACAAGACCAAGGCCTGTAGCGATATCTCTGGGTAAAAGGGTTCAAGGGTTTCGATTAGCCTAACGCAGGTCGTGGGGTCCTCCCACGTTTGTAGCACGTGGGGTTGGATCACTTGTTTATTGATCGCTTTTGATTCCAGCTTGAAGGGAATTCAAGCCGGAATGAAGTTGTTAGCGAAGCAATGCTGTTTGAAGTGAAGAAGAGAAGCAAGTATGAAACTTGTTCTCAAGAGAGGAGAGAAGATCAGAGAGTATGTGTTAGTCCAACTGATCTGGTGTCCTTGATATGGTTGTTGGAGCTGGTACTTATAGATAAGATGTATTCTATAAGAGGAAGCTCGTGACCATGGATCCAAGGCTACAGTGGAGGAGTTACCCGTTTGGGGTTGGAGGCTTTAGACCTACGGACAAAAGGTTGTTCTCTGTGCACATGTTCTGTCTGTGCAGAAATGGTTCACACGTTAAGTGTTGATGTGACCAGACACTGTGCTTGTCCTTTTTACTGTTCACCTGAGTTCGCGCGTATTGAACCTCTCAACCTTTTAACCTTTTAGGCTGTTATGTATATTAGTCATTTTATTGAGATTTGGGCTACCCCCGTCATCAGATATCATGTTCATGTACCAGTTAAACTTGTTTGCCTTTTTCAAATCACATTGACAAAGTAATACAATGTTGAAACTTGAATGTCATATTTTGTTGTGTATTTATTTAAAGAGTGAATTCAAGGATTGTCCTTTATCTTTATACCTATTTTCAGGCGCTGTCCTTTATGTTCAAAATTGACCAGTTTTGTCCTTTATGTTTTCATATCCTACACATTTTGTCCTTTAGGCCTAACCCAGTTAGTTTTTTCAGTTAAATTTGGTCATATGCTTTGCACATGAGGGCATTTTTGTCAATTCAAAGGTAAGTTCAATGGCAGATTTACAGCTTAAAGCTTCTGCAACCTTTGAATTGACAAAAATGCACTCATGTGCAAAACACATGACCAAATTTAACTGAAAAAAACTAACTGGGTTAGGCCTAAAGGACAAAACGTGTATGATATGAAAACATAAAGAACAAAACTCGGCAATTTTGAAAATAAAGGACAGCGCCTGAAAATGGGTAAAAAGATAAAGGACAATTCTTGAAATTCACTCTTATTTAAACGATAGACATAGACCTCAGTCAATTTCTTAATAGTTTCGAGTTTGGACTCACACAATAAACACATTAGCATTGTTTGGATTATGAGTTTATCCTACTTAAAAACACCTAAATAAATTGAATTGTCTTTACTGCCCTTGAGAAAAGCATTTAAAAAACCATGGAGAGCATTAAAGACGAAGTCATGGATTTCTGAAAAAAAAAAAAAAAAAAATAGACCATGGTTACCTTCATTTCAATCAAATAATGGCTTTACGTGGAGTTGGTAGGCCTTTTGTGACATCGGTTTTTATATTTTATACATAGTATATGAATTTTTTGTCATGTTATGTACTTATTTAACACTTAAATTACATCAATCGTTTAACTAAAAAAAACATGATAATTCTAAGTTCATCACCGCATACGTCTATATCTTTATTATCCACATTCAAACAAAAATATTAAAATAGAGACAAACAGTCTTTCTAGGATTAGAAATAAATACATATTTTTTGATATCTTAAATATCAAAACTAAAAGATGTTTAAGTTTAGAATATACGAATTTCATTCAAACAAAAATACTAAAATAGAGACAAACAATCTTTTTAGGATTAGAAAGAAATACATATTTTTTGGATATCTTAAGTATCAAAACTAAAAGATGTTTAAGTTTAGAATATGCGAATTTCATTCAAACAAAAATACTAAAATAGAGACAAACAGTCTTTTTAGGATTAGAAAGAAATACATATTTTTTGGATATCTTAAGTATCAAAACTAAAAGATGTTTAAGTTTAGAATATGCGAATTTCATTCAAACAAAAATACTAAAATAGAGACAAACAGTCTTTTTAGGATTAGAAAGAAATACATATTTTTTTGGATATCTTAAATATCAAAACTAAAAGATGTTTAAGTTTAGAATATACGAATTTCATTCAAACAAAAATACTAAAATAAAGACAAACAGTCTTTTTAGGATTAGAAATGAATACAAATTTTTTGGATATCTTAAATATCAAAACTAAAAGATGTTTAAGTTTAGAATATACGAATTTCATTCAAACAAAAATACTAAAATAGAGACAAACAGTCTTTTTAGGATGAGAAAGAATACATATTTTTTGGATATCTTAAATATCAAAACTAAAAGATGTTTAAGTTTAGAATATACGAATTTCATTCAAACAAAAATACTAAAATAGAGACAAACAGTCTTTTTAGGATTAGAAAGAAATACATATTTTTTTGGATATCTTAAATATTAAAACTAAAAGAGGTTTAAGTTTAGAATATACGAATTTCATTCAAACAAAAATACTAAAATAGAGCCAAACAGTCTTTTTAGGATTAGAAAGATATATATATTTTTTTTTGGATATCTTAAATATATCAAAAGTTATAAATAAGGAGGGAAAGGTATGGGGTATCGACGGGGTACATTCAAAAATCAACTGGGTGGCATGGTAGAAAGTTATGGGGCCGAAAGATAGGGGGTTGGGTATTGTGACTCTACGGGACGCGATGTTGACTTAATAAAGTCAAATTACTATTTTACCCTTTAATTATTCTGTTTATTGTTAGCTAGGTAGTTAGAAAACAGTTAGTTAGTTAGTTAGTTTTGTCTGTTTATAATTACGGCTTGTATCATTTTTGGGATAATTCAATTAAAGCTTTTCATTCTCTCAATTTACATGGTATCATCCTGATTCGATTCTCTTTTTTTGTTTCCGCGATCAATTTCTTCGTGATTTCTTCAGTTTCTCGACCAATTTATCATTTTCTTTCATGATTTCTTTGTTCATTTTGCTCTGTTTTTCATCATGCCTGAATCGATTTCGTCTTCTAGTGCGATTGATTCTTCCAATCCTTTGTTCTTACATCCTTCTGATCATCCTGGGATGCTTCTTGTTTCCAAATCGTTTGATGGCTCGGGATTTGGTGCGTGGAAACGTGCCATGACAATTGCCCAATCTGCGAAGAACAAATTGGTGTTCGTCAATGGTGAATTTGCTTATCCTACTGATTCTTCTCAAGTTTCTCTCTGGAATCGGTGCAATGACATGGTGATTTCTTGGATCTTAAACACATTATCTAGAGAAATCAGTGGCAGTGTTCTTTATGTTACGTCTGCTCGACAATTATGGCTTGAACTCAACGATCGATATGGTCATGACAATGGTGCCAAGTATTATCAATTGCAAAAGAGTTTAACTGATCGTGTTCAAGGTAATTCTGATATTGCTTCTTATTTTACGAGACTCAAGACTGTTTGGGATGAATCAATGTCAATTAACACCATTCCAATATGCACCTATGGTACAACTAATCTTCTGGCTAAGAGAGATGAAGATCGATATAACAACCCTCCTTAATATTTTTCGACACCCCTAATATATTTAAAATGTCCCAATAAGTCTTAAAATATACTCCGTATGCGAAAACCAAGCCCAAAATACGTTATGCAATTAAAAATAGAATAAAAACCATATTTTTATATCGCTCGCGGGGCGCGACAGCAACCCCGGAGTCCGTCGCGGGCCGCGACGGCTTGGCCACCAGGCGCAGCCCGGAGCCGCCACGTGGCACATGCGTGTCGAGGCTATACTGGTGACTGGTCAAAGCTAAGCCCTACCCGACCTAGCTCGCGGGCCGCGAAGGCCCTGCCTTCTGTCGTCGCGGGGCGCGAGGGCCCCTTGTTTCAGCCCTATAAATTGAATCGAGAGGTCTGCAGTTTTCGTCGTTCATTTCTCAACTTTCTCTCTCAATTTCTATATAGTATACACTATACCTGGGCATAATATCCCCCTAAATAACGAAGTTCTGCCTCGTTGTAAGTATCATAACCCCGGTTACGTATTAGATACGCTGTCGGATTGATCTAGGGTTCCGTAACGGTTGTCGTGGTTCTGCCCGACGTAGTCGTTGGAATGCCGTCTCGGGGAGGGTATTACTAGTGTAAATATTGGGTTATCATACTAACGCGTGTGCATTTGTGTAATTAATAGATAATCACCGGGAAAAGCTAAAGGAAAACCCTAAGACAGCAATGTGAGTAATCTCCTTTTTGCAAACTGTTTTTACAAAACCTCACATGATTAATAATATATTAAACAGTGATTGAGTATTTGTATTCTACAATTATCGTCAGTATGTTGGGGTTTTGTATACAAAATTTGTTACTACATTGTGAGTAGTAACATGACTACAAGTCGGGTTGACAGTACCGTGGGTGGTAATTAAAGTAGATGGAAACAAATGTAATTGCGCGACCGCCCTCAATACTGTAAAACGGTTTTTTAAAATCTTGATTAAACTGGGATTCACTCACCAGTATTTCCCACTGACAAAATATTTTTAAACACGTTTCAGGTAACAAAATGTGAAAGCCAAATAGAAGCCAGCTGG
The DNA here is from genome assembly GCA_030545235.1 of Helianthus tuberosus. NCBI lineage: Eukaryota > Viridiplantae > Streptophyta > Magnoliopsida > Asterales > Asteraceae > Helianthus > Helianthus tuberosus. Next base: position 107,167,885 of record CM060426.1, on the reverse strand, counting down.
ATAGCACTGAAGGCTTGAAAAAGTGGCTATAAAAGTCACCTAAATAAAGAGATGTTTTATTTGAATAAAATAGGGTTTATCCCTATGAAAATGTGTGTACTTGAAACTTGGGAATTTTCCCATATGTTTAATATTATAAAAGCGTGGTATTTTACTCTGATAAAATATTTCCTAACTACGATCCTGATGTAAATTCCGCTGCCAAAATGATAACCACCGATACCACCAAAACTAGCCGCGGCCGCCCGTTCCCGGGTAATTAGGGGACGGGGGTTGCGACAGAAGGTGGTATCAGAGCTAAGCCACTGATTCAGCCACATAAGTGTTCTGCTGACACCAAAATATTATTCAATATGTTAGGAAATTATTTATGGAAATACGTGCATAACTGTATATTATCCTTTTGTGTTATTTGACAATTTGTTAGTTTACAGTATGAGTGACCAAGGACCTTCAGACGTCTACTGTCAGTTGTCCAACTCTCCTAGGAACGAAGGAACCTCTTCACTGCCATCCCCCTCGGGGTATTCGGCTGATAATGAAGAAGGGATTTCGAGTTCAGAGCTCAATCTGAAGAACCATTTCCTTCTAAGAAAAGAGGATGGCTCAGCGGAGGCGCGCATGAACGTAGAAAGAGGATGAAAAAGTTAAAACAACAACGAGCTTTATCAGCCGCTAAAAGAGAAACAGATGCCCACACTCAGGATATGCGCAATAGGAGTCTAGCAAATTTCCATATCTTAGCAACTACAGCTGCAGACCCTAATCTAGATCAACTCATAGCACCCCAACCCTTACCACTATTTCCCACACAGCCAATGGAAATTGAAGCTAACCCAGAAAACCAAATCCCAATGCCTGACTTTGACCCAACTGAGATACCTAGAGTCCAAGCACCCCATCCTCCAGATTACGACCCCTAGTTCGACGATAATAGGTCATATTCAGCTTTGTACCCACAAGATGAACCAATGCCAAACCTAGCAGCTTACCCAGACCTTGATATCCTAGATCCCTACTGGAACAACGACCAATATGTTTGAGAAATTTTAGAAAACCCGTATCCTCATGAGGAACCCATGCCCCAGTTCCCAAACCCAGTACCAGCCCCTGCACCACCAATGAGCACTGAAAACCTTCGAGAACTCCGCACCTTTGGTGAGGATATAACAGAAGAAAGTGAAAGGATGAAACAAATAGGTGAACTACTCGTCTGGAAATATGACGAGCGTAGTATGGAGTTCTGGATGAACCCATACCCGTAATCATAATAATAAAATAATATATATATATATATATATATGTGTGTGTGTGTGTGTGTGTTTGAAAAAACAAAAAAAATCTAGACGATAGCTACGGATGCCTAATAGTACTGTAATTTCAAATTCAGTTGTAGTGTAATATATATGGATGCATAATATAAAATAGAATAAGTCGCAATGTTCGGCGATTTTGACCAATATGCGTGTTGTGTAATTGGTTGCATTAAATATTATTTTGTGATATTAATATGTGGTAAATGTTTATAATTCAGATCGCTGACGAAGTGATCCAGGAAAACCAGAATAACGAAAACCAGAATAATGAAAACCAGAATAACAATAACAATGGAAACCAAGTGGATAACAGTGACATCCAACACATAGTGGCACAAAGGATTATAGATGCGATGCCATATATTATTCAAACAGTTAAGGAAGCTGAAAATAAAAGTAATCATGACAGTAAACGACCTACTGAACCAGAAAACAGTGTAAACAATGGTCCCATACTTCAAGTGCCCATTCCCAAAAGAAGAAGAACTATGTCTTATGGTTGTTCTTATAAAGAATTCTGGTCTTGTAAACCAATATAATTCTCGGGCAATGAAGAAGGCATTGCAGCTCTACGCTGGATAGAAAAGACTGAGGCAGTCTTAAAAATAAACAAGTGTGCAGAAGAGGATAAGATCATGTTTGCCTCCAATTTGTTTAAGAACTCAACTCTAGAATGGTGGAACACTATCCTCCAGTCTAGGGGAAGTGACAGGATTTATAATATGGAATGGTAGGAATTTAAGAACATGGTAGAAAGGAAATTCTGCCCTCCAAATGAAAAAGAACAGATAGCAAATAAGTTCTTAAACCTAAGAATGATCGGAGTAGATAGTAAAGGTTACACTACGTTATTCTTTGAATATGCTAGAATAGTGCCAACCCTTGCATCACCAGAACCAGTATTAATCTCTCGCTACATCTGGGGATTAATCAGTGAGATTAGGCATGTAGTCAAGGCGGCTAGTGTAACACCCATCTTAAAAATAACCGAATTAATAATACATAACATGCATTTAATACAAAAATTTCGAGTTTACAAAAACTTTCATGATTTAAAGACCATACATGATCATAATATTCAAGTTATGATCCTATTAATTAAACCTTCAAGACATGATTTCAGGTGTTTACATATTACTAAAACAAAATAGATCAAGTGCGGAAGCTTTGTTTAGTGCGTTCGGTTCTTGATAACTGCTTGATCGCCATCCGGATTAGGTCCACCATCACCTACGTTCAAAACCATGTTAACGATTAGTTTTGACGCCTTAAAAACAAGTATAATTAAGTCCCATGTTCAAAACAATGCAAAAACAACAAAACTCCATCGTTTTGGGTGGTCGCGCCACGCGACGAAGACAATGTTCAACGGTCGCGTGCCGCCACCACCGTCGCGTCGCGCGATGGGTTTCTCGTTTCGCCGTGGCGTAGCGCCACGGTGTGTTTTTGGCAGAAGTTTGTTTGCTGGAGCTGTATATCAGCCCAGCACCAATTTTTTTTTTTTTACATCTACAACTTTAAATCAACATAACTTTTTACTCGAGTGTCTGATTTAGCCGATTCTTTTTCCTACGTGACCGTAATTTAAGTACAGACGCGTTTATCAAGACAATTCACGTAAATTTTCAGTTTAAGAACAATCGGCTTATAATCCGATTCCTTGTTTATTCGACCCATTTGTCTACAAGTTCAACAACTTGTTTTATAGTCATCTCATGTCTACGACCAATTTACCCAATCCCGGGTTCTCCGATTATGACGTTTCGCTTCCCTCACGAGGGTTGCTTACGCAATAATCGTCATGCTTATTTCAAGGATTTAAACATGCTTTTAACATTATTCGACAAGCATAAATTCAACTTGTTTTGACCCGTTTGGATGCCGAATGGAGACCACAATTTCAAACATCCCAAACTCTATTTCTAACACATGATTTGACCCGTTTTATTTGTCTATGGCACTTCGTCACTTCCGTGACTTAACGGGTTTCCTTGTTTGCCAACTCTCAATATAACAAATTAAAACTATCGTTTAAACGAAATGTAACAAAACCATAACTCGCGTACCTTTAAAGCGCGCCCTTCAAGCGTGTATCACCTCCGGCTTGTCCACTTGACGATCCGGATTCTTTACCTAAAGAGTTCCATTCACAACTAATTTAGAACTCTTTTATAACCAATAACGGACAATTCATTACGATATTCAAATCTGTGTTTTTGTCCGATTTTAGCATTTTATTCCTCACTTATGCGTTTTAACAAACACCTAGCGGGTCAGATTTTTACATAATCATTACTAGGTTCTTGACATGTTATTTTAAACTGCATTCACTTCAATTAGACAATTTGTTTCAGATTTCAACATCAATAATACTGAATTTAACACATGAACTCAGTTTTCACTGGAATAGTAATCACAATCCTAGTATTTATCTAGCCATTACAAACCCAATAATCACCTACAATGGTGATTATAATCTTCACAATTATCATACCAAATTTTAACAGGAATTCATCTAGGGTTTTATCCCTAGACATCAAGTTACTTCTAATTTCATCCATGCAACATATATTCAAGCTCAATTTTTTTATTTTCTCAATTAACCTAAAACTGAACAAGAATCAAAATACCAAAATTTTGCATACCTTTTGATCCCTGCAACTAGGTGATCACTAATTCGTGTTTGAAACTTGATTTAGAGTAGATTAGAGGCTTCAATTTGTGAATTTTGTGTGAAAACTAGGGTTTGGGGGAAGCTCCTGGTCGCCCCTTTCTTCTGTACGATCTAAACACACACATATGTGTGTGTTTAGTGTGTTAATTATTATTTTAAGCATTCAAGTTTCAGTTTTCACTAGTTTAGTCCCTCAACTTTAATCTAACTTGAAATGTAAGTGTTTTAACCTTGTAATTTGTCATCTCAAGACTAGTAACTAACTGGGTTATGAATTCCTAGTTAGTTTGTTCTTGTTTATTTAACACTTTATTATCCTGATTTGAAATTTTATAAATTTCGGGGTGTTACAAGTCCACCCCCCTTAAAAAGGGTTTCGTTCCCGAAACCGAATTACGTACCAAATAATGTAGGGTAGAGTCGTTGCATCTCCTCTTCGGATTCCCACGTGGTATCCGAACCCTTCCTGTGTTCCCATTTGACTTTTACTTGATTGATCTCTTTGTTCCTTAGGATTTTCACCTTACGGTCCAAAATTGCAATTGGCTTCACCACATAATTAAGGCTATCATCCACCTCGATATCATTGTAGTGGATATAAGCTGTTTCGTCCGCTAGAAATTTCCGAAGATGTGACACATGAAATGTGCTATGAACTCCGCTTAATTCCTCCGGTAGTTCAAGGCGGTATGCTACCTTTCCTACTCGTTCGATAATCGTAAATGGCCCAATAAATCTCGGGCTCAATTTTCCTCTCTTTCTAAACCGGATAACCCCCTTCCATGGGGATACCTTAAGCATGACCTTGTCGCCCACCTGAAACTCGATCGGTCTCCTCCTTTTGTCCGCATATGACTTTTGTCTATCTTGAGCCGCTTTCAAGTGTGCCCAAACCACATCAATCTTTTCATTAGTGGCTCGAACTATATCTTTTTGGGCGAGTTCACGTGGACCCACCTCACCCCAACACACCGGGGTCCGGCACTTCCTACCGTAAAGCATTTCGTATGGTGCCATCCTGATACTTGCATGGTAGCTGTTATTATATGAATATTCGACCAATGGTAGATAAATATCCCAACTACCTCCAAAGTCAATAGTACATGCCCGTAGCATGTCTTCCAACGTTTGTATTGTTCTTTCACTCTGTCCATCCATCTGGGGATGGTACGCGGTGCTGATGAACAATTTGGTTCCCATTTTCTCTTAGAAATCTCACCAAAAATTTGAAGTGAACCGGGTATCCCTATCGGACACGATGGATACCGGTACTCCGTGGCGTGCCACTATCTCATTAGTGTAAACCTCCGACATCTTTTCTGATGTATAAGTCTCACGTATCGGGATAAAGTGAGCACTCTTTGTCAGTCTATCAACAACTACCCATATTGCATCAAATCCGTGGTTTGTCCTTGGTAGTTTGGTTAACAGGTCCATTGTAATATGTTCCCATTTCCAAACCAGAATTTCCAATGGTTGGAGCTTACCGTGTGGTTTTTGGTGTTCTGCCTTGACTTGTAGACATGTCAGGCATTTCTCCACGTATTTCACTACATCTCTTTTCATTTCGGGCCACCAATAATTTTGTTTCAAGTCGTTATACATCTTGGTCGCTCCTGGATGGATGGAATAACGGGATTTGTGAGCTTCATCGAGTAGAAGCTTTTTAACTCCACATGTGTTAGGAACCCAAATTCTATTGAAACGTGTTTTCAACCCGTGGTTGCCTTCTTCGAGATCCTTAAATTGGCCAACAATTCTTTCCTTTTTCTAGTTTTCCACCTTCACTGCTTCAACTTGTGCTTCTCGGATTCGTTCTTGTAAGCCCGAGGTCACAATAAGCTGCATTGATTGTACCCGTATTGGGGCATAATCTGCCTTTCGGCTCAACGCATCAGCCACTACATTGGCTTTCCCGGGGTGGTAGTGTATTTCACAATCGTAGTCCTTGACCGTTTCCAACCATCGCCTCTGCCTCATGTTTAATTCCTTCTGATCGAAGAAATATTTCAAACTTTTATGGTTGGTAAAAATGGTACATTTTACCCCATACAAGTAATGTCTCCATATTTTTAAGGCAAATACCACTGCTGCCAGTTCCAAGTCATGAGTCGGGTATTTCTTTTCATGGGTCTTCAGTTGCCTCGAGGCATAGGCTATGACCTTGCCTCGTTGCATTAAAACACATCCGAGCCCCGAATGTGACGCATCAGAATAAACCACCAGGTCGTCAACTCCTTCCGGTAATGTTAACACCGGAGCTTGTGTTAACTTTTCTTCGAGCGTTTGGAAGGCTTTCTCTTGTTCGATGCCCCATACAAATCTTTCCTCCTTGCGAGTCAATTTGGTCAATGGTAAGGCAATTTTGGAGAAATCTTGTATGAATCTCCGATAATATCCCGCGAGCCCTAAAAAGCTACGGATTTCTGAGGGATTCCTTGGAGTATTCCATTTTGACACAACTTCTATTTTTGACGGATCCACTAGTACCCCGTCGGCACTAATGATATGCCCGAGAAACTGCACCTCTCGTAACCAGAAGGCGCACTTTGAGAATTTTGCATACAACTTTTCTCGTCTGAGTGTCTCTAACACTTTTTGCAAATGGTAAACATGCTCAGCTTCATTCTTCGAATACACTAAAATGTCATCGATAAATACGATTACTGACTTATCCAGCATAGGTTTGCAAACCCGGTTCATGAGGTCCATGAAAGTCGCGGGTGCATTAGTCAACCCAAAGGGCATTATGAGGAACTCATAATGCCCGTACCATGTACGAAAGGCCGTCTTCGGTACATCTTCCTCCTTGACTTTCAACTGGTGGTAACCCAATCTGAGATCAATCTTGGAGAACCAACTCGCCCCTTGTAGCTGGTCAAACAAGTCATCAATTCTTGGAAGTGGGTATCAATTTTTCACTGTGAGTTTGTTTAACTCTCAGTAGTCGATACACATACGCATACTGCCATCCTTCTTTTTCACAAATAGTACTGGTGCGCCCCACGGGGATACACTCGGTCGGATAAACCCTTTGTCGAGCAGTTCTTGGATTTGAGACATCAATTCTTGTAGCTCCGACGGCGCGAGCCGATACGGCGCCTTGGCCACAGGTTTTGCGCCCGGAATCAATTCGATTCCGAACTCTACCTCTCGTTCTGGTGGTATTCCCGGCAAATCTTCTGGGAACACATCTTCATAATCGCGTACCACCGGCACGTCTCCGATTTTGAGGGGTTCTTTCTCCGACTCACTTACGTATACCATATATGCCTTGCATCCATGTTTCATAAGTCTGTGAGCTTCTAGCATTGTGCATACCACCGGGTTACCCCCTTTTTCACCATATATCGTAACGTGCTTTCCGCTAGGGGACGTCAGTTTTATTTCCTTTCGGAAACATGCCACCTTTGCGTGGTATCGGGACAACCAATCCATACCCACGATCACTTGAAATTCTCCCATCGACATCGGGATCAAGTCTATTGTGTATTCTTCGTCGTCAATGCTCAATTTACAATTTTCACTTACATCACAAACGATAAAACTCTTGTTATACATATCTCTACTTCTAAAGGCATAGGTAATTTTGTTAGAACAAATGAAGGATGTCGAATAAACCCATATGAAATAAAGGATTTATTCGCACCCGTATCAAATAATATACATGCAGGAATTGAGTTTACAACAAATATACCTGAAACCACTTCGGGTTCAACTTTTGCTTCTGCGGCAGTTAGGTGAAAAGATATAGCCTTTGCTTTCGGGGCTTCACCCTTCGTGTCTTGCCCATCTTTCTTTCCCACTAGCTCTGGGTATTCCGACTTCTTGTGGCCCGGTCGGTAGCAATTGTAGCAAACTGTCACTTTAACCGGGCATGATGAAGCCATATTCCCTGTTTTCCGACATATGGGGCAAGGTTTATCTTTGAAGCGACAGTCGCCTTTATGGCCCTTTCCGCAGATTTTGCAATTTGGCGACCCGCCTTTTGCGTCCGATTTCTTCGTTGTTTCATTCATTTGTGCTTTCTTAATAGGGCTTGGATTAACATCATGTGCCCTTCGTTCGCCCCGTTCAACCTGCTTTTTAAACTTAATCTCCCGTTCCCGAGCAACATTTATGATCTCGGTAAGGGTCTCGTATTTTGAAGGAGTCATAAACTCCCTATACTCGGCGCTCAACATATTGTAGTAATAATATATCTTTTGTTCTTCATTTGTCACCAATTTGTCACAAAACTTCATCTTATCCATAAACATTCCCGTGATTTTGTCTATGGACTCACCCTTGTGCCTAAGTTGCATGAACTCTTCTTTGATTCGATTAATAACCGCCTTGGGACTGTGATGCTTAAGAAACGGCGTCTTAAATTCATCCCATGTCATGGCCTTAGCCGTTTCACTTCCAATTTCTTTCTTTTTGTTATCCCACCAGTCTTTTGGTTGACCCCTTAATTGACCCGTACCATAGGTTACGTAGTCATCTACATCACAATGGGTCCTCTCAAATACCCCTTCGATATCGCTTAGCCATCGTTGGCATACTATCGGGTCGACCTCCCCATTATAAACTTACGGTTTGCACGCCATGAACTCTTTGTATGAACAAGGCTTTCGTCCTCCGGACTTTTCCTTTGCTAAATTGGCATTATCTTCCAATTTCTTGATTCTCTCATCCACTGCTGATAGTACCATGTTTTGGATCTTATCGATAAAACCGGACAAACTATTTTCGATTGCCTTTTGACGTGTGCGTATATATACATAATTTTGCAATGAATTTACACACGATTTGGTTTTAAATTTATAAAAGTGATTATTACTTTTACATCAAAACACACACGAAAGAGGCAAGTGTACCCCGTCATATATGTAATAAAGTATCGGTAAGAACCAAGTATCGATCCACGGAAATGGACGGAGAAATAATACTAGACCTTTGTCACTAAACTACCGGTAAAAACATAAGTTTTGTGATTTTTAATTAAACTAAAGTAAACGTAAACAAATACATAATAAAAACATAATAGATAATAGATAAAAAGCCTTGCTTAATACACAACCACAGCATGTCAACTAAGTCTGTTTTGGCACTAGAAGCATTTGGTCAATATTCCAATTCAAGACAATTAGTATCCCTTTCGGGAATCCTTACATGACAATCATTCGGAAAGTTAAAACGATAAACACACTTTAACCACCTAAAATTGTTCTTTAACGTGCAATTGATAAATGTCTATGAAAATCTCTTAAAAATAAGTTAGTCAGCCGTTAGGATTATTCTAACCTCACTTAAACAAGGAAAGCGACACCGATAAACACAATGCAACCACCGAGACAAGCATAAACTAGATTAAATCACAACCGAGTTCATTTTACAAATCTTGCACAATAATTCACCAAGATAGCAATTTTGGCCTAAACTACTAACTAAGCTAATAAATCATGGCAAGAATTTATAACGACACCATCTAACCCGTTAAGGTCCTTACGTGACGGCAAGCTCTCTTGATTAACAATAATTACATTTTATTAAATCACTAACCATTTCTAGTATCATGATGCATACATTTAAACCAAGCTAATCTAGTTAACCAAGTTCAAAGTTTACTAATACAGGATTAATTAAGCTTCATTTTTCAACTATCTTAACTAACCAAGCATCAATTATCCAACATAATTACTTATAATCAAGAAATCAATATCAATAACAAGGTTGCAAACTAATCATCAAAGATAATCATAGAAAATACTTCAAAGTGTCATTACAAACAAAGTTTAACAAACTAATGGTAATAATCTAGCAAGGGATTGTTGTGTTTTTGCCCAAAGGCTACAATAATACATAAACAATAATCTAAGTACTTGAAAGATTAACAAAATCATGGAAAGATTAGAAAACCAAACCATAAACAAGTACTAGACTAAGGATCCGGGTAGTAATCGAGCTAAACGGGACAATGTGGCTTGAATCCGGGTGAAAGCTAATGCCTCCGGAGCCTGAAAATCGCCTGTGAAGCTCTCCAAAAATCCAGAATGTCGAACAGAATGTTTCTGTTCTGTTTTTATATTTTTCGCTGTCGCACGACCGTGCACTTTAACCAATTATTGGGGATTGGTCACCATACTGCATACGTCATCAGATCTTTGACCGGATACGATATCGCACGACCGTTTTTTGAATGGAACGGTCGTTCAGTTCCGAGTTCTTTGTTGCACGCCGAGTCGCACAGGTCGTTCATCACCGAGACTCTGTTGGTTCATCGGATACGCACGGTCGTTCCTCAGATGGAACGTCCGTTCTTCACCGAGCCGCCTTGTTTTCCTAGAACGCCCAGTCGCACCTCTCGTTCATTGCCGGGTTGATCAACTTTGTCGGAGATGCACGACCGTGCATCAGGTGGAACGGTCGTTCCACACGCCCAGGTCAGTTTTCTTAACAGAATCTTCGCAGCTTTGTCGTTTTGTCCGGAAAGTCCTCGTTTTTGCTATCATCTTGTCTGGAATGCAGTTTTAGGCCTGTAAACATAAATGTAGATAAATAAGTATCCGAATGACGGTTTTACGGCCAAAAACGCATAAAATAGGGGTAAAACGGGGGACTAAAATATGTGTAAATTAACGAATATCAAATCTCCCCACACTTGAACCTTGCTTGTCCTCAAGCTAGCTGAACTAAAAAGCAATAAAAGACATAAACAAACAAGAACGATAATTTACACACTATTTTATTGAAAACTACTATAAACGGTTAGCCGGTTTGTCGAAAGACAACATCAAAAGACTCGAACCCAACAAGCATATGCAATTTAAAAAGCGACAACCAAAAAGCCGTGACTTCACATTTAATTGACTCACATGTTAATCTTCACACGACTCACAATGTTCACACACTCGGTTTTATTTATGAAACATACATAAAATGTGTATGTGTAAACACTCAACGCCTAGTCAATGAAATGTGCAATATCATAAGCTTGTCATAAGATCTCGTCTCCACCAACTAACATGTAAACAAGTGTAAATCAAGAGGTCTTTACGGGTTGTAACGTTAGGCTTGGGCGAAGGGTATGGAAGTGGACATTTAAAGTGGCGAAAATGGTTAAAACTCGGTAATAGCGTTTAACTAGCAAGACAATAATACAACTATACATACAAATGCCTTAAAAAGGCGACTAAAGCGCAATCGAGCTTATCAACAAAATTTTAACATTTAAGCATTCAAAATTGCTCGATTTCTATCAACTTCACCCTATTTTAGGGTGTTTTATTTTCTGTTTTTTTTTATAAGAGGACAAACAAAGCTAAGTTAACAAAGTTAACCCCCTCCCCACACTTGAACTTCGCATTGTCCCCAATGCGAGACCCGAAATATAGAGAAAGGGATAAAAAATACTCCCCTCAAGATGATGTTGGTGCCACGAGACTTCCGAAGCTGTATCTGGTACGTGCTCCGGTCCAAGATCCGATAGATAAAACCTGCGAGTATGTCACATGTGCACCCAAAACATAACAGAAACAGAAAAATCACAAATCAACCATAATATACATAAATACTAAAATCCAAACAAAACACAAAGGAAATTGTCTGAAATACATAACCGGGGTGTTTTAAATAATAGTCAAAATAAACACCCAAAAGTAAATAAAGTACTGAAACAGAAAACACCACCAAATGCTATCACCCCCGCCAACTACTCATCATCATCATCATCATCATCATCATGTCTCGTGCCAGATGGACCCTGATCGCCATAGCCAGGGGGTTCCACGGTGGGAACTCCGGAGGGTGCTGAAAATAGTCGGGGTATGCGTGATGCATCTCCCCGAAAAGATATGAGAATCCCGCACTGACCCCCTGATATAAAGTATCCTGGCTCTGGCGAAGCTGGTCATGTGTGGCCCGAATCTGAGCCTGACTGGCTCGAATCTCTTCCTGGCTAGATCTAATCTCATCGAAGTAGGTACCATGCTGCTCCTGCGTCACACGCATATCCTGGAACTGCTGGTAGAACGTGGGCCAGTCCTCATGCTGATGAAATGCATGGTGCTGCGGCGAGTGTGGTGGTGTCGGTGGCTGGTGCTGGTGCTGCTCTCCCATCTCAACGTCCTCATCTTCCTCCTCATGTTCCTCCTCAGCTGGAGGCAACGGGTCCCAGACCTCGTTATTCAATCCCCTCAACCTATCCCCCCTATCAAGCTCTACAATCACCCCCATGAACTTCAGTGACCGAATATCGACATGAACCCCCTCAGTAATCAAAGTGAGACCCTGAAGCACCCCCGGCGTCATATAGCGCTCATTGTACGCTATTTCGGTCACATACGAACTGCCATGTATCTCACTGTTGGAGGTCCGCCCCGAGCTCTTGACGAAGTACTCAGCCATTCGAGCGGCTAGGTTGATTGGTGCTTTGTCAACCAACGCATATAGAAAAAGAAAATCAGGAGTTGGACAGTTACCGAGACTGTCCATGCGACCGCATATCGAATGGCTGAATACATGGTGCATCACTCGCACCAGAGGGTCTCGGAGTCGCGAGGCCTTTGACATCCTCGGGTTGTAGGGCTCCCCAATAGCGTTTTCTGCCCAAAATTCATCCCGCGCTGCATCATTAGGGAAGTTGAACTGATCGTTGAAGACGTCGGGATCATCCATGTCGTCCCTAGTATAAATCCCGAGCCTTCTTCCCAAACGACCCACCGACCATGTATGCCATCGTCTACATAACCTGAAGGCTACCCGCTCCCTGTAGCGGAAATCAGGCTGTGTATGTGCAACCGGCCTTTCATAGGCATATGATGCGAAGAATTCAATTGTCAACTCCTGGTAAACGGGTCGGTTGCAAGCGACCAGATTTGCAAGCGGGCGACTCATCATGTCGTCCAGTCGATCATACTGATTGAGTTCACGCATGACTTCCCAATCTAACCATCGGGGGACTCCAAACTGCCCCCGTCTCGCCCACAATGCGTCGCGCTTCGGTATGCACAAAGCTTCTTTCTCAATGTTGGGGTCAAACTGAAGGAAGGGATGGTTCATCTGTAATGGGGAACATTGTTAGAAAGACAGAAACAGGAGAGAAATGAATTGAAAACAGCCGAGCAGCAAATTATGAAGAAACTGTCTAACTGAACTGGGCGAATGGCACGGTCGTTCTTTGAGACGCACGGTCGTGCGTCTCTGAGAACTAACAGACCAAGCCCACAAATGCCGGAACTGCACGGCGTGCGATCTGTGGCACCACCGTGCAACACCTAACAAACACAAGATATCGTGAATAAGCCGGTGAGGCACGACCGTTCCACACGAGGAACGACCGTGCGACTTTGTGTCTGCAGATTTCGACCCCTGTACTTAGAACAATCTGATCTTTGCAAAATTTCAACAAGTATTGGGCCAACAGGGGTCTGAAAGTCAACCGGGTGTTCACGATACTTCGATTCAACAAGGGTTAGGGTTTCGATTTGTTTATGAAGAGAACCCTAAAAATTCCTTGAAAAATCGGAAGAAATCTAACCTAGAAAGCAAGAAAACAAGAAATCTACAACTAGGAACGTACCGTGCGAAGAAGGGTGTGAGATCGTGCGAAAAACCGTGCGATATGATGAAGAATCGCCCTGGAACGGCCTGCAGCGACTAGGGTTCGCGAATGAGGGATTTTGCAGCAGATGAGGGTATATATAATGTGCAAAATGACAAAATTTCCCTCAGCCTGACGCACGGTCGTTCTCCGTGTAGCACGGTCGTGCGTCACCGACATCGTTCAAACCCAGCAGCTTCTTCTCGGAAATGCACCGGGGGTGCGACTAACCGTTCTGGCTTGCTCGGAATCGCACGGTCGTGCGACCCGAGGAACGGTCGTGCATCAGGTGCAGATATAGAATTTTCCGCAGAAGCTATTTCCAGCAACTGTTTCGGCCGTTTTTCGCCGTTTTTTCGACACACCAACTGTTCTAACAATGTTGCAATACAGAACCTTCGCTCGGCACGTACGAAAACTAAACAAACTAACGTAAACTACCTAAATTACGCTAAAACTACAAAAATACAAAAAAGGACTATTTTACCCTTACAGCGCCAAAGACGCTCCTGCTGCATTTTTGTCGGCGAGTCAGCAGCGTAGACTCATGCTAATTTTTTGTCGGCGAGTCGATAGCAAGACTCATGCTAAATTTTTGTCGGCGAGTCGATAGCAAGACTCATGCTAAATTTTTGTCGGTGAATCGATAGCAAGACTAATGCTAAATTTTTGTCGGCGAGTCGATAGCAAGACTCATGTCCCCACACTTGTTACAAGTGCGGGCCATTACCACGCCCCTTCGGATTCTGCTCGGTATTGCCCGGAAGACCACCTGGAGGTCTCTCCGACATCATTTTCGCCAACTGGCCCACTTGATTCTCGACATTCTGAATGGAAACCTTTTGACTCTGCATTTCTCCTTCGTTGACCAAGAATCGCTCCTCATGTTGCTGATATCGCTTTTCAGCCATTTGATTAGCACTATTGGAGTTGTTCAGTAGTTGTGCCATCATTTCCTCTAGCTTTGCGTTGCTTTGAGAGGCGTGCGGCTGTGAACTGCTTCCTGAGCCTTGATTATGATATTGAGGCTGAAAGGATTGACCGTGAGATTGTTGTGGTGCGGGAGCATGTTGAGCAAAACCGGGCGCGTTTTGGTTCCCAGAACCAGATTTCCACCCAAAGTTTGGGTGATTTCTCCACCCTGGATTGTACGCGTTGCTGTAGGGGTTATTTTGGGGCCTGATTTGATTGCCCATGTAGTTCACCTCTTCGTGACCGGTAAACATAACACCCTGCTCACACGTACCTGGCACATGTGACACTCCACACTGGTCACATCCAGGGCCAACTTGCGCGGCTGTTTGGGATTTATCGAATTTCGTCGCCAGAGCCGAGATTTGCGCAGTAATGGCTGTGTAATCGTCCACAGTGTGAGCTCCTGGGCGAGATGATGATGATGTAGCCCGACCTCTATCGCCTTCCCGACGCGAGCTGGATTTCAACGCAGCTTTCTCTATAATATCGTATGCTTCCGTAGGCGTCTTCGTTCCCAGATCGCCTCCTGCGTTAACATCTAATCGCTCCTGCGTGTTGTAGCTGAGCCCCCGATAGAATGTCAAAACCAGCTGTCTCTTGGAGAAGCCATGATGTGGCACATCAATCAACAAATCCTTGAATCTCTCCCAAGCTGCATGCAACGATTCGCCCTCGTCCTGGCGAAATGAAGTAATCCAGTTCCGTAGCTTGTTCGTTTTCTCAGGTGGGAAATATTTATGCATAAACTGCTCCGCCAACTGATTCCAGGTCCTGATGGACCCGGCTGGGAGTGACATAAGCCAAGCTCTGGCTTTTTCACGCAATGAAAACGGAAACAACCTCAACCGAATTGCGTCCTCCGAAACATCCCTAATCTTGAATGTGGAGCAAACATGGAGGAAAGCCGCAATGTGTCTCCCGGGATACTCGTGCTCACGCCCATCGAACTGCACTGAATTCTGCACCATGTTAATAATACTAGATTTTATTTCAAATGAAGGTGCATCAATAGTAGGTCTAATAATACTGGGCTCCAAGCCCTCTCGTCCGGGCTGATTCGTCTCATTCAAAGGTTGATTATCGTCTGCCATGATTTCGTCCCCTGAGTTTTCGCTTTCAGAAAGTATCACCGGGTCGTCAATCGCGTTTGCAATCCGTTGTGCAATGACACGTGCCCTTTCTCGCAGCCTCCTACTTCTCCTAAGATTATGCGCTGGTTCGTCAACCGGCTCAGCAATATTAGGCGCGGGAGTTGAGGACATTAACCTGCAAACGAAAATTTAACACAATGAATATTTTATTAATATAACAATTCTGCCTTTTTTTTCAGCTGAATAGAAGCAGAATATTATTAAAAATGGGCTGAAAATTTTATAAAAATTCTAAAATGGGCCCGAAATTTTATAAAAATCAACACAATAAAAATAAATGAATCGGCTAACACAAAAATGTTTCCCCGAAACCGAAAAATCAAAGAATAAATAAATAATAAATCCGGATTAAATGAATGAATGGAACAAAAAATTTACAAGAAAACGAATAAATCGAATTAAAACAAGAAATAATCACAAAAAAAAAATAAACAAATAAATAATCAAGAAATTATACACAAATATTAACAAGTATATACGCCAATAACATAATGACTCGGGTCGTTCCTAAAACTCGCCACTTCCCCGGCAACGGCGCCAAAAACTTGACGTGTGCGTATATATACATAATTTTGCAATGAATTTACACACGATTTGGTTTTAAATTTATAAAAGTGATTATTACTTTTACATCAAAACACACACGAAAGAGGCAAGTGTACCCCGTCATATATGTAATAAAGTATCGGTAAGAACCAAGTATCGATCCACGGAAATGGGCGGAGAAATAATACTAGACCTTTGTCACTAAACTACCGGTAAAAACATAAGTTTTGTGATTTTTAATTAAACTAAAGTAAACGTAAACAAATACATAATAAAAACATAATAGATAATAGATAAAAAACCTTGCTTAATACACAACCACAGCATGTCAACTAAGTCTGTTTTGGCACTAGAAGCATTTGGTCAATATTCCAATTCAAGACAATTAGTATCCCTTTCGGGAATCCTAACATGACAATCATTCGGAAAGTTAAAACGATAAACACACTTTAACCACCTAAAATTGTTCTTTAACGTGCAATTGATAAATGTCTATGAAAATCTCTTAAAAATAAGTTAGTCAGCCGTTAGGATTATTCTAACCTCACTTAAACAAGGAAAGCGACACCGATAAACACAATGCAACCACCGAGACAAGCATAAACTACATTAAATCACAACCGAGTTCATTTTACAAATCTTGCACAATAATTCACCAAGATAGCAATTTTGGCCTAAACTACTAACTAAGCTAATAAATCATGGCAAGAATTTATAACGACACCATCTAACCCGTTAAGGTCCTTACGTGACGGCAAGCTCTCTTGATTAACAATAATTACATTTTATTAAATCACTAACCATTTCTAATATCATGATGCATACATTTAAACTAAGCTAATCTAGTTAACCAAGTTCAAAGTTTACTAATACAAGATTAATTAAGCTTCATTTTTCAACTATCTTAACTAACCAAGCATCAATCATCCAACATAATTACTTATAATCAAGAAATCAATATCAATAACAAGGTTGCAAACTAATCATCAAAGATAATCATAGAAAATACTTCAAAGTGTCATTACAAACAAAGTTTAACAAACTAATGGTTATAATCTAGCAAGGGATTGTTGTGTTTTTGCCCAAAGGCTACAATAATACATAAACAATAATCTAAGTACTTGAAAGATTAACAAAATCATGGAAAGATTAGAAAACCAAACCATAAACAAGTACTAGACTAAGGATCCGGGTAGTAATCGAGCTAAACGGGACAATGTGGCTTGAATCCGGGTGAAAGCTAATGCCTCCGGAGCCTGAAAATCGCCTGTGAAGCTCTCCAAAAATCCAGAATGTCGAACAGAATGTTTCTGTTCTGTTTTTATATTTTTCGCTGTCGCACAGTCGTTCTCCACATGGCACGACCGTGCACTTTAACCAATTATTGGGGATGGGTCACCATACTGCATACGTCATCAGATCTTTGACCGAATACGATATCGCACGACCGTTCTTTGAATGGAAAGGTCGTTCAGTTCTGAGTTCTTTGTTGCACGCCGAGTCGCACAAGTCGTTCATCACCGAGACTCTATTGGTTCATCGGATACGCACGGTCGTTCCTCAGATGGAACGTCCGTTCTTCACCGAGCCGCCTTGTTTTCCTAGAACACCCAGTCGCACCTCTCGTTCATTGCCGGGTTGATCAACTTTGTCGGAGATGCACGACCGTGCATCAGGTGGAACGGTCGTTCCACACGCCCATGTCAGTTTTCTTAACAGAATCTTCGCAGCTTTGTCGTTTTGTTCTGAAAGTCCTCGTTTTTGCTATCATCTTTTCTAGAATGTAGTTTTAGGCCTGTAAACATAAATGTAGATAAATAAGTATCCGAATGACGGTTTTACGGCCAAAAACGCATAAAATAGGGGTAAAACGGGGGACTAAAATATGTGTAAATTAATGAATATCACCTTTCCAACTTCCTCGGCAATCACTTCTCTCATTTGCTCGGTAACTCTTGGCACCGCATCGTTGTTACCTCCATCCGTCATTTTTAATACTAAAATGTTTACATTCACTGTTAAACAATTCATTTATAACATATGATTTACTTGCTTTGGTTTAATCAAGTTCGTAACTTGCTTCAACCGTTCTTGTTTAATGCATTTCCCGTGTTTGAGTGAGTTTACACACTCTTTTCGTGCATTTCAATTCATGTTTCATTTCTATATTTACTAAATCTACTTAAAACAATTAACTCTTACCGGATGCTTGATCAAGCTTGAACCGAACACACTTTATTAACAACCCTTAGCTCTGATTACCAACTTGTAACACCCATCTTAAAAATAACCGAATTAATAATACATAACATGCATTTAATACAAAAATTTCGAGTTTACAAAAACTTTCATGATTTTAAGACCATACATGATCATAATATTCAAGTTATGATCCTATTAATTAAACCTTCAAGACATGACTTCAGGTGTTTACATATTACTAAAACAAAATAGATCAAGTGCGGAAGCTTTGTTTAGTGGGTTTGGTTCTTGATAACTGCTTGATCACCATCCGGATTAGGTCCACCATCACCTATGGTCAAAACCATGTTAAAGATTAGTTTTGACGCCTTAAAAACAAGTATAATTAAGTCCCATGTTCAAAACAATGCAAACACAACAAAATTCCTTCGTTTTGGGCGGTCGCGCCGCGCGACGGAGACAATGTTCAACGGTCGCGTGCCGCCACCACCGTCGCGTCGCGCGAAGGGTTTCTAGTTTCGCCGTGGCGTAGCGCTACGGTGTGTTTTTGGCAGAAGTTTGTTTGCTGGAGCTGTATATCAGCCCACCACCAATTTTTTTTTACATCTACAACTTTAAATCAACATAACTTTTTACTCGAGTGTCCGATTTAGCCGATTCTTTTTCCTACGTAACCGTAATTTAATTACGGATGCGTTTATCAACACAATTCACGTAAATTTTCAGTTTAAGAACAATCGGATTATAAT
Source organism: Helianthus tuberosus (assembly GCA_030545235.1). NCBI lineage: Eukaryota > Viridiplantae > Streptophyta > Magnoliopsida > Asterales > Asteraceae > Helianthus > Helianthus tuberosus. The sequence continues at coordinate 107,148,689 of CM060426.1, read as the reverse complement.
CCGATTCCTTGTTTATTCGACCCATTTGTCTACAAGTTCAACAACTTGTTTTATAGTCATCTCATGTCTACGACCAATTTACCCAATCCCGGGTTCTCCGATTATGACGTTTCGCTTCCCTCATGAGGGTTGCTTACGCAATAATCTTCATGCTTGTTTCAAGGATTTAAACATGCTTTTAACATTATTCGACAAGCATAAATTCAACTTGTTTTGACCCGTTTGGATGCCGAATGGAAACCACCATTTCAAACATCCCAAACTCTATTTCTAACACATGATTTGACCCGTTTTATTTGTCTATGGCACTTCGTCACTTTCGTGACTTAACGGGTTTCCTTGTTTGCCAACTCTCAATATAACAAATTAAAACTATCGTTTAAACGAAATGTAACGAAACCATAAGTCGCGTACCTTTAAAGCGCGCCCTTCAAGCGTGTATCACCTCCGGCTTGTCCACTTGACGATCCGGATTCTTTACCTAAAGAGTTCCATTCACAACTAATTTAGAACTCTTTTATAACCAATAACAGACAATTCATTACGATATTCAAATATGCGTTTTTGTCCGATTTTTAGCATTTTATTCCTCACTTAGGCGTTTTAACAAACACCTAGCGGGTCAGATTTTTACATAATCATTACTAGGTTCTTGACATGTTATTTTCAACTACATTCACTTCAATTAGACAATTTGTTTTAGATTTCAACATCAATAATACTGAATTTAACACATGAACTCAGTTTTCACTAGAATAGTAATCACAATCCTAGTGTTTATCTAGTCTCTACAAACCCAATAATCACCTACAATGGTGATTATAATCTTCACAATTATCATACCAAATTTTAACAAGAATTCATCTAGGGTTTTTTCCCTAGACATCAAGTTACTTCTAATTTCATCCATGCAACATATATTCAAGCTCAATTTTTTGATTTTCTCAATTAACCTAAAACTGAACAAGAATCAAAATACCAAAATTTTGCATACCTTTTGATCCCTGCAACGAGGTGATCACTAATTCGTGTTTGAAACTTGATTTAGAGTAGATTAGAGGCTTCAATTTGTGAATTTTGTGTGAAAACTAGGGTTTGGGGGAAGCTCCTGGTCGCCCCTTTCTTCTGTACGATCTAAACACACACATGTGTGTGTTTAGTGTGTTAATTATTATTTTAAGCATTCAAGTTTCAGTTTTCACTAGTTTAGTCCCTCAACTTTAATCTAACTTGAAATGTAAGTGTTTTAACCTTGTTATTTGTCATCTCAAGACTAGTAACTAACTGGGTTATGAATTCCTAGTTAGCTTGTTCTTGTTTATTTAACACTTTATTATCCTGATTTGAAATTTTATAAATTTCAGGGTGTTACAGCTAGACCTCAAACTATAGAAGAAGTTGTAGAACTAGCAAATACCTTGACTGATGAATTAGTACGTACATGAGAAGAAGACCAAAGGAAGAACCTAGCTCAAAGACTTACCCCGGAATTCCGTTATGGAAATTCCAACCATGGGAAAAATGTAGGTTCTACTTCTGCACCTTATTGTAAGGCCTGCAAGAAGAAGCATTCAAGAAGATGCTCTACTTACTGTAATTTTTGCAAGCTACCAGGACACAAGGAAAAGGATTGTAGGAAGAAACCTAATAACGGAATGTGCTTCAACTGTGGAGAAAAAGGTCATATCAAGTCGAACTGTCCGAAACTAGCTCCAGCCATGAACAACAAGACTACTAAAAATGCTAGAGCATTTGTTCCGACTGCAGAAGAAGCCAAGATGATTCCGGACATGATTGCCGGTACGTTTTTAGTTAATGATGTTTTTGCTAAAGTATTATTTGACTCTGGTGCGAACCAAAGTTTTATTGATACTTCATTTTGCAAACTTCTCAACCAGCCATTAACTAAACTCCCATAAGAATGTCTAGTAGAGACAACAAATGGAGAAACCATTAAGATTTCTGAAATCTTGCAGGAAGCAATAATAGAATTTTTAAATCAAAAGTTTACTACAAACCTTTATCCAATGAAACTGGCAGAATTTGATGTTGTATTAGGAATGGATTGATTAGTAGCCAATAAAGCCAATATTTTATGTGATCAAAAGTCAATCCAAGTAAATTCATCAAAAGGTGAAAAGATCACAATTAAAGGAGATAAGCCATCTAGATCTACAAAATTCATCTCTGTAATGAAAACAACAAGTTATATAAGAAAAGGATCCTTAGTGTATTTGATTTCTATAATCATTAACACTAAAGGAAAAGAACTAAAAGATACTCCAGTAGTGTCACACTTTTCAGATGTATTCCCAGAAGAATTACCAGGACTACCGCCAGACAGGGAAGTCGAATTCAGAATCCACCTGCTACCAGGAACAGCACCTATTGCCAAAGCACCTTACCGTTTGGCACTCGCAGAAATGCAGGAACTAAAGAAACAGTTAGACGAATTATTGAAGAAAGGATTCATACAACCAAGTTCATCACCATGGGGAGCACCGATCTTATTCGTCAAGAAGAAAGATGGGTCAATGCGCATGTGCATTAATTACCGTGAATTGAACAAGGTCACTATCAAGAATCGGTATCCATTACCGAGGATCGATGATCTGTTCGATCAGTTGCAAGGAGCTCGATTTTTCTCAAAGATCGATTTACGCTCAGGCTATCATCAATTAAAGGTACATGAAGAGGACATTCCTAAGACAGCCTTCTGAACAAGGTATGGCCATTATGAATTTACTATCATGTCATTTGGTTTAACCAATACCCCAGCTGCATTTATGGACGTGATGAACCGAATATGTAAGCCATATTTGGATAAATTCGTAATTGTCTTCATAGATGATATTCTCATTTACTCTAAAAGTAAAGAGGAACACGGCGCATCTGCACGCACTTCTAAGTTTATTAAGAACAGAAAAGCTTTATGCTAAATTTTCAAAGTGCGAATTTTGGTTTAAACAGGTACAGTTTCTTGGACACCTAGTCGATCATGAAGAAATTCATGTGGATCCCACAAAAATTGAAGCAATTACCAAATGGAAAACCCCTGAGTCACCAACTGAGATTAGAAGTTTCTTAGGATTGGCCGGATATTATAGGAGATTTATCTGAGATTTTTCTAGAATAACCATTCCCTTAACTAAGCTAACCTGTAAATCTGTTAAGTTTGAATGGGGACCAAAACAAGAAGAAGACTTTAGAATTCTTAAGCAAAGATTAACCAACACACCCATACTAGCATTACCAGAAGGAACTGAAGACTTTGTAATCTATTGTGACGCTTCTAAGTTAGGTTATGGATGTGTATTGATGCAACGCCAAAAGGTGATAGCATATGCATCTAGACAACTTAAGAATTATGAAGAAAATTATTCAACCCATGATTTAGAACTAGGAGCTATAATTTTTGCCCTGAAAATTTGGAGACATTACCTTTACGGTAGTAAGTTTACTATTTTCACCGATCATAAAAGTTTAAGGTATGTTTTAGGGCAAAAAGAGTTGAATATGAGACAAAGACGCTGGATGGAAATACTTAGTGATTATGATTGTAATATCCAATATCATGCAGGAAAGGCTAATGTAGTAGCCGATGCTTTAAGTCGATAGTATCATGAAAAGCTAAAAAGAGTACGTTCTCTTAAATTAAATCTACAAGTAGATTTAAATGAACAAATTAGAAAAGCACAAGAATCAGTAATCAAGGACGATACTGAAAAATTAAAAGGAATGATTAAAGAATTAGAACAAGGAATGGATGGAATTTAGAGATTCCATAAGAAAAGAATGTGGATACCTAAATTAGGAAACCTACGCCACCGTATATTAGAAGAAACCCATAAGTCTAAGTATACGATGCATCCTGGAAGTGATAAGATGTATAAGGATTTAAGAAAGAATTTCTGGTGGATAGGAATGAAGAAAGATATAGCAGCTTACGTTTCTAAGTGTCTAACTTGTTCGCAAGTCAAAGCTGAACATCAGAAACCCTCAGGTCTATTGCAACAATTAGAAATGCCAGTGTGGAAATGGGAATTGATAACAATGGACTTTGTTACCAAATTACCCAAGACACGAAAAGGTAATGATACAATCTGGGTGATTATAAACAGGCTAACTAAGTCAGCTCATTTTCTACCGATGAAGGAAACTTTCAGTATGGAACAATTAGCTAAGTTGTATGTAAATGAAATAGTTTCATTACATGGAATTCCTTTATCAATTGTATCTGATAGAGATAACTGTTTTACCTCTCATATTTGGACAAGTTTCCAAAAAGCAATGGGAAACAAGTTAAATCTAAGCACCGCTTACCATCCTCAAACGAACGGACAAAGCGAAAGAACAATTCAGACTATTGAGGATATGCTTAGAGCTTGTGTAATTGATTTCGGAGGTAATTGGGACCATCACTTACCATTAATAGAATTTTCTTATAATAACAGTTATCACACAAGTATCAATGCTGCACCCTTCGAAGCACTCTGTGGATGAAAGTGCCGAACCCTAGTCTGTTGGGCAGAAATTGGGGAAAAGCAACTATCTGGACCTGAAATAGTGCAAGAAACAACCGACAAGATCATTCAAGTTAAGGAACGACTGAAAGCAGCAAGTGATCGACAAAAGAGCTATGCTGATAACAGGCGAAAGCGATTAGAATTTCAGGTAGGAGACAAGGTATTGCTAAAAGTCTCTCATTGGAAAGGAGTGGTAAGATTCATCAAAAGGGGAAAGCTAAGCCCCATGTATGTTGGACCTTTTAAAATTATTAAAAGAATAGGAACTGTAGCCTAACAGCTACAACTGCCAGAGGAAATTGCAGGAATACATGATGTATTTCATGTATGTAACCTCAAGAAATGCTTAGCTGATGAATCATTAGTAGTGCCTCTTAAGGATATAGAGGTAAATGAAAAGCTTAGATTTGTAGAAAGACCTCTACAGATTGAAGACAGAAAAATCAAGAATCTCAAACTCAAAAGATTGATTCTAGTTAAAGTCAGATGGGATTCCAAAAGAGGACCAGAGTACACATGGGAGCTTGAATCAGAGATGCAAAGGAAATATCCACACTTATTCCAGTAGATCTCGAGGACGAGTTCTAAAACAAGGTGGGGAGGATATAACAATCCTCCTTAATATTTTTCGACACCCCTAATATATTTAAAATGTCCCAATAAGTCTTAAAATATACCCCGTATGCGAAAACCGAGCCCAAAATACATTATGCAATTAAAAATAAAATAAAAGCCAAATTTTTATATCGCTCGCGGGGCACGACAGCAACCCCGGAGTCCGTCGCGGGCCGCGACGGCTTGGCCACCAGGCGCAGCCCGGAGCCGCCACATGGCATATGCGTGTCGAGGCTATACTGGTGACTGGTCAAAGCTAAGCCCTACCCGACCTAGCTCGCGGGCCGTGAAGGCCCTGCCTTCTGTCGTCGTGGGGGGCGAGGGCCCCTTGTTTCAGCCCTATAAATTGAATCGAGAGGCCTGCAGTTTTCGTCGTTCATTTCTCAACTTTCTCTCTCAATTTCTATATAGTATACACTATACCCGGGCATAATACCCCCCCTAAATAACGAAGTTCTGCCTCGTTGTAAGTATCATAACCCCGGTTACGTATTAGATACACTACCCGATTGATCTAGGGTTCCGTAACGGCTGCCGTGGTTCTGCCCGACGTAGTCATTGGAATGCCGTCTCAGGGAGGGTATTACTAATGTAAATATTGAGTTATCATACTAACGCGTGTGCATTTTTTGTAATTAATAGATAATCACCAGGAAATCCTAAAGGAAAACCCTAAGACAGCAATGTGAGTAATCTCCTTTTTGCAAACTGTTTTTACAAAACCTCACATGATTAATAATATATTAAACAGTGATTGAGTATTTGTATTCTACAATTATCGTCGGTATGTTGGGGTTTTGTATACAAAATTTGTTACTACATTGTGAGTAGTAACATGACCACAAGTCGGGTTGACAGTACCGTGGGTGGTAATTAAAGTAGATGGAAACAAATGTAATTGCGCGACCGCCCTCAATACTGTAAAACAGTTTTTTAAAATATTGATTAAACTGGGATTTACTCACCAGTATTTCCCACTAACAAAATATTTTTAAACGCGTTTCAGGTAACAAAATGTGAAAGCCAAATAGAAGCCAGCTGGATAGCACTGAAGGCTTGGAAAAGTGGCTATAAAAGTCACCTAAATAAAGAGATGTTTTATTTGAATAAAATAGGGTTTATCCCTATGAAAATGTGTGCACTTGAAACTTAGGAATTTTCCCATATGTTTAATATTATAAAAGCGTGGTATTTTAATCTGATAAAATATTTCCTAACTACGATCCTGATGTAAATTTCGCTGCCAAAATGATAACCACCGATACCACCAAAACTGGTCGCGGCCGCCCGTTCCCGGGTAATTAGGGGACGGGGGTTACGACAATCAGCGTCTTATGCAGTTCTTGATGGGTTTAAACCCTTATTATGATACGGTCAGAGGTAATATTCTTATGATGAAACCGTTACCTACCATTAATCAAGCTTATGCTCTTGTTGTTCAAGATGAGAAACAAAGGGAGATTCATTCTTTATCTTCTTTTCCTTCTGAATTTGTATCTATGAATGTTAATACTCAGCTTTCTTTTGGGAATTCTGATAATAAGAAGGTGCAAGTTGGTTCTCATTGCAAGAAATCTGGACATCATGTCAGTAAATGTTACAGAATCATTGGTTTTCCCAAAGACTTCAAGTTCACAAAGTCAAAACGTAGAACTGCTAACAATGTGGAACTTGAATCTGACTTGCCTTTTCAACAGTCAACAAATCCTTTTGTTAATAGCACTTCTCCTGAATCTTTAAATGGTTCATTATCTATCTCGGTCACACAATACAATGAGTTGATGAAATTGTTGCAGCAACACAATTTGGCAAAAGATACTCAATCACAGCCTACTTCTTCGATCCATGCTGCTAATTTTGCAGGTATTATGGCCTGTAATTCCACTAATGTTCACACAAAATGGATCATTGACACTGGAGCCAGTGATCACATGTACAATGATCCAAAGTTATTTTCCAATCTTCACTACATTTCATCTCCGTTTTTTATTGGTCTTCCTAATGGCCATGTTATAATAGTTCATCAGGTTGGAACTGTTATACTTCATTCTGATCTAATTCTTCATAATGTTCGTTTGGTTCCTGAATTCAAGCATAATCTGATTTCTGTTTCTAAATTGTGTCATGATAATCAAGGCATTGTTTACTTTTCTAATAAAAGTTGCTTGTTGCAGGTCCCATCAATGAAGAGGCCACTGGTTCTTGGTGATCTCCTAGATGGGCTCAACATTCTCAAAGCAAACACTCCTTCTTTTCATTGTTTCAACACTTCTTTGTTTACCACTTCTACTTGTAATTCTACTGTTTCAAGTACTATATGGCATCATAGGCTTGGACATTTGCCAACCTAAAAAATGAAACAATTAGATGTCATTTCTAATAAAAATTTGTCCGTTCTTGATCATTGTTCAATTTGTCCTAAAGCTAGGCAACATTGCTTGCCTTTTCCCACTAGCACACGTTCCACTAAGGCTATTTTTGATTTGTTGCATGTTGATGTTTGGGGACCATATAAAACATCCACTTATAACGGCTGTAAATATTTTTTTGACAATCATGGATGATTTTAGTCGAACTACTTGGACACATTTACTCGCAACTAAAGGCAATGCTTTTGCTGTTTTGCAAGCTGTTATTGAAATGGTTGAAAGACAGTTTACTGTCAAAGTAAAATGCATAAGATCAGGTAATGCATTTGAATTGGGCAGTAGTATAGAACATGCTTTTTATCTCAGGTTTAAAGGCATTGTTCATCAAACCATTTGTGCAACACCTCGAAAATTTCATGTCCAATATTCTATCGACACGTGTCACGGACTTAAAACGTCTAAAGGATTTCCTTAGAAGGACTAAAGTTGACAAACAAGAAACTATGTGAATATAAGGTTTCAAAATGTCAACAATGGATAAATATACTTTACAAACTACAGGGGTTAAATGTGTCAACATGTTTAAAGTATACCTCTGAGTAACCTTTTAACAAAATAGGAGCTTTGTAACGATTAATTATGCTCACTATAATGCATGATAAAAATTTCACCAAGTTTCGTTATCGTATGAGAAAGTTATGATAAAATTAGTACACGAGGGGTTAAAAGCGTCAACATGTTAATACATACCTCTGAGCGACCTATGTATAAATCCCAACCCCTAACCTGTGTTATAAACATCTGATAAGCATTCTAATCCGGTTAATGCTAACAATGATTGATCCAAATTGAAAGAATAGGATCCTAGCGGAATATGTTTGACAAACCTTCGTTTATGGCCTTTCAAAAGAACCCAAGGCAACCATAAAACATGGCAAAGTGGTCTTAACTGTTCAAGCATGATCTAAAGGTCCCATACTGAAAATAGAGGCCCAAGTTCATAATATAAAGGTTGCCTCTTCAAAGCTTGAAAGGTTAACAAGTTTTTGCCTTCTGGTAAAGGCTTACGGACCGTAAAGGTCTTGCCTTACGGTCCGTAAGGCATCCCCAGCGACAGATTGTTGACAGGTGACTATTATGAACGATATAACTGACTTAAATAGATATTTTCACTTCCATGAGCGACCCCTACTGGTTTTTAGACATTAGGGACACATGTTTAACATCAGGGAACATGTATAGCATTGCTTGGCATGATCTAGTGAGATCAAACTCACTATATAAAGGAGTACAATGTTGCAACTTTGATCATTCATTCTATCTGCATTTGTGGAACTTCCTGGAGCACAAGATCAGTCCCCAAGCATCCCTGGTCGAAATTAGGCCTTCGGTAAGTGTCCTTAACCTTCCTTAATCATGTTTTACTTAGTTATTTAGCTTAAAGTCAAACCGTCGTAATTAAGGTTTGACTTATCGATTAATCACTAATGGTCTAGTGATTAGTCAAATTGAGAGTAGTTATAAGTTGGTAATTATGTGGGCTTTAAATCCTTAAAAGGGCACCCTCTGATTCCTGCTCTAACTAGATCATTTGTCGGGTCAAAGTTCCTTATAAAAAGTCAACAGAAACTTAATTTGCAAATTAACGCATAATTAGCAATGTAGAAGGCGTGTAACCTATTTTATCACTCATATAACTTGTTAATTAGTATAAGAACTAGTCTAAGCTTGTTTGATCCGACAATTTTCTGTTTAGGCTCGGTTCGGAACCGAAAGTCGCAAAACTTTGACTTTTGCTTTGACTTCAGTTTTGACCCGAATTATATGGATTTAGAAATGCCTTAGAGTTCCGTTAGGACCAACTAGTATGATAGTATAACCCTCTGCGTTTATACTACTTGACTCGTTGATGGTCCGATGTTTCCGTTAAATGCCTAATGTTGACAAATATGCCCATTTGACCTTAAAACGAGAATTTTGGAAATGTGAGAGGACAATAATCCTTGTTACTGATTTATAAACATGTCTCTAATTTTCACATCAGTTGGAGGTCCAGATTAGGAGTTACGCTTAAAAGCGTAATTAGAACGCTTTTTGTTAATTAAAAGGCATAATTAGCGTAAAGCCTATCTAAACCCATTTTTTGACACCAAACCTTTTACCCACTGATGTAATATAATATTTTGGGATTTTTAAATATTTTTAATTATTTTTAACCTGATCATAACCTAAGGTTATTGCCTTGATTCGGTTATTACCGATTATACCCTTTTGCTTATAAAATGAGTTTTACTTAGCCAATTGATACCAAATCTTTGGCCACTGATTTTATATGACAAATGAAGTATTTTGAACTTTATAACCTAATTAGAAAACTCAGATTTCCTGTTTAACCCGGAAATCGCTTAAAACAACTTTTTACGCGTATTAAACACCTAGTATGGGTTTAAAACCATTTTGGCATATAAGACTTATCACCAACTGATATAATCTATTAAATTAAGTTGTTTTACTGATTATTTCAGACCCAAGTCTCAGAATTATAATTAATCTCTTTTATAATCTTTAAAATGACCAAAATACCCCTACGGAGCTTAATTTGAGATTAAACTCGTTTTGGTCATAATGGAAGGTATCCTACTGATATCACAACATATTTATGGCATATTAACCTAGGAAACCTGTATATGACTCTTTTGGCTACCCGTTACGCTTCTTGTGTGTTCGGTTCGGTTTATGTAACTAGTTTGCATAAATTAGCCGAAACGGGTCAAACCTTATCGTTTTATCTCAAAATCCAGAATGTGTTTAGATTACCCATATTATACAAGTCTTCAAACTTGTCGGGTCTAAATCACATTCTATTTCGGTCTTCACTTAATCGTTCGTTTGAACCGTATCCTTCTTTAAAACTAACCGATCTAAGTTTAGGCTTAATTAAAGACCCGTTAGGATTCTAATAGGTTATTATAAACCTTCGTTCCAGAATAGGAGACCCGGTAAAAGCTACATGCACTTGCTATTTGTGATTGATACTTGCAAAGGTAAATACTTTTAACTTATTTTCCCTATACGGGCTTGGGGTATGGTATATAAAATACCTCTTGGTCGGGCATTGAATCTTTAATCGAATAGAGGTTAAACCATTGATATGCTCCGTTTGGAAATGTTTTGTTTTCTTAAAGCCTTTGGGGGGTTATTGACCATGTCCCGGATATCCTCGGCATCATTTTACGAAATGGCCACGACCTAAGCACGGGGTGTAGGCGTACATCCATCAGCGCCTAAATAAATAATGTGGTGTGTCTATTGATCTTTAACCCGGTCTACGGATCGGGCTACTGAACGCATAAGGAACATGTAATTCTTTTACAAGATTATATTCAAATAATTATCCCAAGTTATAAAAGTTTGTGCCACGTGAATTCAAATCAATTTTATTAAACCTTTTCAAATGAGTCAGTTAATTGTATTTACCAGTGTAAACTGACGTATTTTCCCAAATAGGTTAAGTGCAGGTACTACGCGAACTAGGCTGGCTTTCTCCTAGCGTCCACAATAAGTCTCGCAAGCTTGGATGTCAAAACTGTTGAACAATGTTTCCATTTTATTTTGATCCACCTGTGGATTTTTCTCAACTGTTTGTGATACTTGATATTACAATTTTATTCGGTTGAAATGAAACTATCTTTTGCTTCCGCTGTGCATTTAAATATTGTGTTGTTTGACTATAATGATATCAACTACGTCACGATACTCCCCTACCGGGCCCACCGGTAATACGTGAAAATATCGGGGTGTGACAGGTTGGTATCAGAGCCAACACTGAGTGAATTAAACACTAGCCTTTTATGTTTAATCTCAGTTACACAATTGCACATTCCTAAATTTTCGAGTCTAGACAAAGAACTTAGGAATAATCCAAATTGTTTTAATTTTTTTTTACTTTTTCCATTATATTTCTTTGTTGTATCTTTCAATTATTTTGACAGGAAATATGCCACCAAGAATTAGAAGACGAGGACGAGATAAGGAGCCGATCAACGCCCCCAACGATCACGAAGCCGGGCCTTCGCACCGGCGAACTCCTTCCACTACTATGAGTGCCGATCCGCAACGAAACTGGATGACCCATTTAGAGCCCGCTAGACGATCTACCTCGCATAGCTCAACGCCTCCTTATCGTCACTCCTTTGGGCCGCAGTCAGAAAACGAGCCCGATAACCCACAACCTTCATATATACCTCTCCAGCGATCCCTTTCGCACCATTCCTTCGGCGACCCCACTCCTGTCTTTCAGGGCCGGTTTAACCCGGCAAACTATATTCAAGAACCAGTGGGTTTTAACCCATTGGGATCGGAGGATCACTTTTCCGGCGATCACACCATGGATATGGATGAGGACACCGACCCTATGGGGCTATGGAACCACCGACTTGAACCCCCACGCACCCTATTGAGGTCTCTGATGGTTCATCCTTCCACGGATCACCATACCGTGGTCCAGACAGTTATCAAGCAAGGTTTAACCAATATGAGTGGTATTTTACCCCATCTCATAACCCGCAGCAGCAGCAGCAGCAGGATCCCTCCGAGGATTCGCGTTTCGTGGCTATCACGCCACCGCCACCACCGCCGCCAGTTCATCAAGCACCTCCAGAACCACCAAGGCGTAGGAGAACAGGCGCACAAATATCCGCGCGAGGAGGGGATTTTCACTTTAGCACCCCCCATCACTCAAGTGGCAGTCACTATCCGCCACTGCATGAAGACCCGCAAATGGGTGGGCCTTCAAACCCAGTTCCAGAGGTGAATTCTGCACCTATTGCGCCACCACCACCGGGAATGGGTAACCCAATTCCTACGTATACAGGTTCAACGAGGTACAATCCGTTTGAGCAGCCGGCTCACACAAACTACAATTATGCTGAAGCCGACTCGTACCTTGTAGCAGCAAACTACAATGCCCTCCACCCAGAAGGGCCATATGGAGCCCCTTGGGGAGTTGGATACCCAACTCATGGATACCAAGTACCTGCTCAACCTCCGTTGCAGCACCAGCCATAGCCACCACGGTTTTCCCCACCAGAACAGGAGGAAATCCTACAAAGGCTAAGCAGGGTGGAACGAGACTTTCAGGAAGAACGTAGGAACAACCGGGGATTCCTCAAGGGCCTAGCAAGCTTAGTAAAGGGGAAGAAGAAGAGGGATCATGAAATCCCTATATGTATTGTTGTATTTCCTATTTCAATCAAGTCCCTGCGTGGACATTTATCTAAGTATTTAGTCCCTGCGTGGACTTGTCTTTTAGTCCCTGTGTGGACTTGTCTTTTAGTCCCTGCGTGGACATCCATTTAAGTAATTGGTCCCTGCGTGGACTTGTATTTCAGTTTAGCCCCTTCATGGGTAAGTTGTTCTGTTAAAAGTCCCGTTTAGGGCAATGTGTACTCTTTAATGTTTAATGGAATGTTAAGTTTATAAATTTCATTTTGTCATTATATGCATAAATATATTATACATGAAATAAATAAATCAAAAATCATTCATTTTAAAAAAATAATCTACCTATTTAAATATTAACTAAGAATCTTAAAGGTATAGCCTAGCCTGCATGTCATTATAAGACTTGGCCAAGATGGTAAGACCTGTTAAAAAGATTCAAATCCCTGTTAACATCTGAAAACATGTTAACGCTCCTGGCAGACGTGATTCGTTAAAATCACACACGTCATTCTTATAATGGGATTCTTCAAAAGATTTCCTAACCCAACTTAATGATCTATAAATCATGGGTTTAAATCATCAATTAAGATGATCATATGTTGACCATCCATTGGTAATATAGTGCCTACGGGCCCTGCTCATTGTCATATAAGACAAGAGACAGTAGTAGTCTACGACTCCCTGTCAGAGAAAGTTAATAAACTATGCTCAAACCTTAATGCCTTGATTCTCTGAAATCATGGCTTATGATTTAAAAATGTCCTTGTGACTAGGCCTTTTGTGCTACTAATAAAACTATTATTGTTTTATAATTAGGATAAAATATAATAAAAATCCTAAATAAATTATGATTAACAAATTAACCAAATATGGCCTGTGTTACCATGGTTAATGAATTGCCATAAAAAGACAATTCCATAATAAACTGCCAAATAAATTATTGTCAATATCTTATGTAACAGTTCGAACTACAATGGCTGACTCGGATGAGATCAACAGTCGGCCAAGGGAGAATCAAGATGCCACCAGGTTCAATGTGACTGGCGCAGAGCTCCAAGCATTAATTGACAATGCTGTTACAAAAGCCTTGGATAGGTAGTATAGTGAGGCAAGCGGTACTCGAAGCAGAGCCAAATCAGTACCCCATTCCCAGCCTAAGACTCATTCTGAGGCTCACAACAAGCCACCCTCCAAGAAGGAAGAACCAAAGAAAGACGATGACAATTGTCACTCTTCAAATCAGCAAAGTGTTCCATCTCAAAGGATCATACTGAATCAGGGGCCCCGTGATAAGGGTTGCTCCTACAAGTATTTTGTCTCATGCAAACCCAGGGATTTTACTGGGGAGAAAGGAGCTATAGACTGCATGACATGGTTGGATGAGATGGACACCGTGGTTGATATTAGCGGGTGCGCTGATAAGGATGTGGTAAAGTTCGTGTCTCAGTCATTCAAGGGGGAGGCATTAGCTTGGTGGAGGTCTTTGGTCCAAGCTACTGGAAAAATCCCATTGTACAATCTGACATGGGATCAGTTTATGACATTGATTAGAGAAAACTACTGCCCTCAGCATGAGGTAGAAAAGATTGAATCGGATTTCTTATCCTTGGTTATGAAGAACCTGGATTGCCAAGCCTACCTTACCAGCTTCAATACAATGTCAAGGTTGGTTCCTTATCTGGTGACACCTGAACCCAAGAGGATAGCTCGTTTCATCGGGGGTTTAGCCCCAGAAATCAAGGCCAGTGTCAAGGCCTCTAGACCATCTACTTTTCGGTCTGCAGCTGATATATCATTGTCCCTTACTCTGGACGCGGTCAGGCAGAGATCGCTAAGAAACACTGACGCTGAGAAAAGGAAGCGTGAGGATGATAACTCACGATGATCGGATAAGAGACATAGGGGAAACGATGACCACAAAAAGAGTTCGGGATCCAAGAAAGATGGTCATCAGTCGAGTGATAAGCCCAAATGTAAAATCTGTAAGAAGCACCACTTCGGGAAGTGTAGACTGGAGTCGAAATCCCAGTCACAGCCAAGGGCATGTGGGATCTGCAAGTCTTCTGAGCACAAGACCTTAGACTATAAGAAAATCAAGGATGCTACGTGCTACAGCTGCAACGAAAAAGGGCACATCAAATCCAATTGCCCAAAGATCGCTAAGAAAGCTGATGATGGGAAAAAGACCAATGCTAGGGTCTTTAGGATGGATGCAAAGGAAGCTGTCCAGGACGACAATGTGATCACAGGTACCTTCCTCATAAATGATGTCTATGCAAGAGTACTTTTTGATTCAGGCGCTGATAAGTCGTTCGTAGATAATAAGTTTTGTGAATTGTTGAAATTACCTGTTAAAACCTTAAGTGTGAAATATGAGGTGGAATTAGCTTATGGAACCATAGAAACCGCATCAACCGTGTTAGATGGATGTGTTATATCCATTAGGAACCACTCTTTTCCACTGTCTTTACTTCCTTTGAAGTTAGCCGGTTTTGATGTAGTAATAGTCATGGATTGGTTGTCTCGCAACCGAGCCCAGATCGTTTGTGCTGAGAAGCAGGTAGTTGTCAGGACTCCTTGTGGCGAGTCTTTGACAATCCAAGGAGATACTAAGTACGGAATGCCTGAGCAAGTGTCCATGCTCAAGGCATCAGGGTGTTCGACGAAGGGTTGTGTTATCTACATGGCACAAGTAACCATTGATGAACCAAAGCCTAAGATCGAAGACATACCTATTATCTCTGAATATCTAGAGGTATTCCCTGAAGAACTACCTGGTTTACCCCCAGATAGGCAAGTGGAGTTCAGGATTGACATTATTCCTCGAGTTGCACCTGTTGCAAGAGCACCTTACAGATTGGCACCAACGGAGATGAAAGAGTTGAGGACTCAACTAGATGATTTGTTAGCCAAAGGATTTATTAGACCTAGCTCATCCCCTTGGGGAGCACCAATCCTGTTTGTGAAGAAAAGGATGGGTCGATGCGACTGTGCATCGATTATCGAGAACTTAACAAAGTTACTGTTAAGAATCGGTATCCATTGCCCAGGATCGACGACTTGTTCGATCAACTTCAAGGAGCGAGCTATTTTTCCAAGATCGACTTAAGGTCGGGATATCATCAACTGAAGGTCAAGGATGAAGATGTACATAAGACTGCATTTAGGACTCGCTACGGTCACTACGAGTTCTTAGTGATGCCTTTTGGACTCACTAATGCACCAGCCGCATTCATGGATCTCATGAACCGCGTCTGCAAGCCCTACATGGATAAATTTGTCATCGTCTTCATCGATGATATTCTTATTTACTCGAAGAGTCAAGCTGACCATGAAAAGCACCTCCATTGCATTCTGAAACTGCTTCATCAAGAAAAGCTCTACGCCAAATTCTCTAAGTGTGAATTTTGGCTTCGTGAAGTCCAATTTCTTGGACATGTGGTTAGTGAACGCGGAATCCAGGTGGATCCCGCTAAAGTTGAAGCTGTCATGAATTGGCAAGAGCCGAAGACGCCCACAGAAATTCGCAGTTTCTTGGGATTGGCAGGATACTACAGGCGCTTTATTGAAAATTTTTCAAGGATTGCTGCACCCCTAACTTCTTTGACTAGGAAGGATATTAAGTTCAACTGGGGACCCAAGCAACAAGAATCCTTTGATATCCTTAAGCAGAAGCTAAGCAATGCACTTGTGTTGACATTGCCTGATGGAATAGAAGAGTTTGTGGTATATTGTGATGCATCACACGCCAGGATGGGATATGTGCTTATGCAGAAAGGCAAAGTTATTGCCTATGCTTCGCGTCAGTTAAAGGTGCATGAAAAGAACTACACCACCCATGACTTGGAGTTGGGTGCCATTGTATTTGCACTAAAACTGTGGAGACACTACTTGTATGGAACAAGTGTGTGATCTATTCTGATCACAAGAGCCTTCAACATCTGTTCAATCAGAAGGACTTGAACATGAGGCAGCGACGTTGGATGGAAACTTTGAATGATTATGATTGTGAAATAAGATACCATCCTGGCAAGGCAAATGTAGTCACCGATGCCTTAAGTCGAAAAGAAAGAGTGAAGCCTATAAGAATCAATGCCAAGAGCATTGAGATAAAGAATGGTCTGAACGAAAGGTTGTTAGCTGCATAGAAGGAAGCTGTGTTGGAAGCTAACTATCCTAATGAAAAGCTAGGGGTAACTGAAGAACAGTTATCCTATGGCAAGGACGGAAATCTAAGGTTAAATGGACGAATATGGGTTCCAGTTTATGGAGGACTTCGAGATGTCATCCTCCAGGAAGCCCACAGTTCTAAATACTCCGTTCATCCTGGAGCTGATAAGATGTACCAGGATCTGAAAGCAAATTTTTGGTGGATAGGCTTGAAGAAGTCTATAGCTACCTATGTAGCTAAATGTTTGACATGTGCGCAAGTCAAAGCTGAACATCAGAAGCCGTCAGGTTTGCTACAACAACCTGAACTTCCCACGTGGGAGTGGGAAATGGTGATGATGGATTTCATCACCAAATTGCCAAAGAAAAGGAAAGGAAATGATACCATATGGGTGATAGTTGATAGAATGACTAAGTCAGCACATTTCCTACCCATTAAGGAGACCTACAGCTCCGACATGTTAGCCCAATTGTACGTAGATAAGATTGTATCTCTGCATGGCGTACCAGTGTCTATTATCTCTGACAGAGATACTAGATACACGTCACATTTTTGGAAAAGTTTCCAACAATCTTTGGGCACGCGCTTAAATTTTAGTACGGCTTACCATCCTCAGACGGACGGGCAGAGTGAGTGTACAATCCAAACTTTGGAAGACATGCTTCGTGCATGATCTAAAGGTCCCATACTGAAAATAGAGGCCCAAGTTCGTAATATAAAGGTTGCCTCTTCAAAGCTTGAAAGGTTAACAAGTTTTTGTCTTCTGGTAAAGGCTTACGGACCGTAAAGGTCTTGCCTTATGGTCCGTAAGGCATCCCCAGCGACAGATTGTTGACAGGTGACTGTTATGAACGATATAACCAACTTAAATAGATATTTTCACTATTATGAGCGACCCCTACTGGTTATTAGACATTAGGGACACATGTTTAACATCAGGGAACATGTATAGCATTGCTTGGCATGATCTAGTGAGATCAAACTCACTATATAAAGGAGCACAATGTTGCAACTTTGATCATTCATTCCATCTGCATTTATGGAACTTCCTGGAGCACAAGATCAGTCCCCAAGCATCCCTGGTCGAAATTAGGCCTTCGGTAAGTGTCCTTAACCTTCCTTAATCATGTTTTACTTAGTTATTTAGCTTAAAGTCAAACCGTCGTAATTAAGGTTTGACTTATCGATTAATCACTAATGGTCCAGTGATTAGTCAAATTGAGAGTAGTTATAAGTTGGTAATTATGTGGGCTTTAAATCCTTAAAAGGGCACCCTCTGATTCCCGCTCTAACTAGATCATTTGTCGGGTCAAAGTTCCTTATAAAAAGTCAACAGAAACTTAATTTGCAAATTAACACATAATTAGCGATGTAGAAGGCGTGTAACCTATTTTATCACTCATATAACTTGTTAATTAGTATAAGAACTAGTCTAAGCTTGTTTGATCCGACAATTTTCTGTTTAGGCTCGGTTCGGAACCGAAAGTCGCAAAACTTTGACTTTTGCTTTGACTTCAGTTCTGACCCGATTTAGATGGATTTAGAAATGCCTTAGGGTTCCGTTAGGACCAACTAGTATGATACTATAACCCTCTGCGTTTATACTACTTGACCCGTTGATTGTCCGATGTTTCCGTTAAATGCCTAATGTTGACCAATATGACCATTTGACCTTAAAACGAGAATTTTGGAAATGTGAGAGGAAAATAATCCTTGTTACTGATTTATAAACATGTCCCTAAATTTTCACATCAGTTGGAGGTCCAGATTAGGAGTTATGCTTAAAGGCCTTATTAGAATGCTTTTTGTTAATTAAAAGGCATAATTAGCGTAAAGCCTATCTAAACCCAATTTTTGACACCAAACCTTTTACCCACTGATGTAATATAATATTTTGGTATTTTTAAAGATTTTTAATTATTTTTAACCTGATCATAACCTAAGGTTATTGCCTTGATTCGGTTATTACCGATTATACCCTTTTGCTTATAAAATGAGTTTTACTTAGACAATTGATACCAAATCTTTGGCCACTGATTTTATATGATAAATGAAGTATTTTGAACTTTATAACCTGATCAGAAAACTCATATTTCCTGTTTAACCCGGAAATCACTTAAAACAACTTTTTACGCGTATTAAACACCTAGTATGGGTTTAAAACCATTTTGGCATATAAGACTTATCACCAACTGATATAACCTATTAAATTAAGTTGTTTTACTGATTATTTCAGACCTGAGTCTCAGAATTATAATTAATCTCTTTTATAATCTTTAAAATGACCAAAATACCCCTACAGGGCTTAATTTGAGATTAAACTCGTTTTGGTCATAATGGAAGGTATCCTACTGATATCACAACATATTTAAGGCATATTAATCTAGGAAACCTGTATATGACTCTTTTGGCTACCTGTTACGCTTCTTGCGTGTTCGGTTCGGTTTATGTAACTAGTTTGCATAAATTAGCCGAAACGGGTCAAACCTTATCGTTTTTATCTCAAAATCCAGAATGTATTTAGATTACCCATATTATACAAGTCTTCAAACTTGTCGGGTCTAAATCACATTCTATTCCGGTCTTCGCTTAATCGTGCGTTTGAACCGTATCATTCTTTAAAACTAACCGGTCTAAGTTTAGGCTTAATTAAAGACCCGTTAGGATTCTAATAGGTTATTATAAACCTTCGTTCCAGAATAGGAGACCCGGTAAAAGCTACATGCACTTGCTATTTGTGATTGATACTTGCAAAGGTAAATACTTTTAACTTATTTTCCCTATACGGGCTTGGGGTATGGTATATAAAATACCGCTTGGTCGGGCATTGAATCTTTAATCGAATAGAGGTTAAACCATTGATATGCTCCGTTTGGAAATGTTTTGATTGCTTAAAGCCTTTGGGGGGTTAATGACCATGTCTCGGATATCCTCGGCATCATTTTACGAAATGGCCACGACCTAAGCACGGGGTGTAGGCGTACATCCATCAGTGCCTAAATAAATAATGTGGTGTGTCTATTGATCTTTAACCCGGTCTACGGATCGGGCTACTGAACGCATAAGGAACATGTAATTCTTTTACAAGATTATATTCAAATAATTATCCCAAGTTATAAAAGTTTGTGCCACGTGCATTCAAATCAATTTTATTAAACCTTTTCAAATGAGTCAGTTAATTGTATTTACCAGTGTAAACTGACGTATTTTCCCAAAAAGGTTAAGTGCAGGTACTACACGAACTAGGCTAGCTTTCTCCTAGCGTCCACAATAAGTCTCGCAAGCTTGGATGTCAAAACTGTTGAACAATGTTTCCATTTAATTTTGATCCACCTGTGGATTATTCTCAACTGTTTGTGATACTTGATATTACAATTTTATTCGGTTGAAATGAAACTATCTTTTGCTTCCGCTGTGCATTTAAATATTGTGTTGTTTGACTATAATGATATCAACTACGTCACGATACTCCCCTACCGGGCCCACCGGTAATACGTGGAAATATCGGGGTGTGACAATTTTCCCTCATGCTCACCAGCAGAACGGGGTGGTTGAGAGAAAACATAAACACCTTTTGGAAACCTCAGGGGCTTTATTGTTTCAATCTAATCTTCCTTTAAAATTCTAGGGATATTGTGTTTTAACAGCTACTCATTTAATCAATCTCTATCCTACACCTTTACTCGATAACAAAACTCCTTTTGAAGTTCTAACACAAAAGCCTCCTTCATACTCACATCTTAAAGCTTTTTGGATGTTTGTGTTACGCTTCAACCATTAAACAAGGAAGAGACAAGTTTCAACCTCGAGCTACACCTTGTTTATTCATCGGGTATCCCATTGCAAAGAAAGGTTACAAGTTGTATCTAGAGATGTGGTATTTTTTGAACACTTGTTTCCTTCTTTGCACAATCCTAACAATTCTTCAATCTTTCCTCCTCTTCCAATTGAACATTTCAATTCTTTCTTTGATGATTCATCTTCTTCAATTCCTGATTCTCTTCCATCAGATTCTACTTCTCCTAATCCGCCTTCTAATCCTCATCCTCCTCCTGTTAGAAGGTCCACAAGATCTTCTAATCCTCCATCATATTTACATGATTATGTATGTAATCATGTTCATACTCCTGATTCACATGTTCATTACTTTCATACCATCACTAATGAATGTCTACCCACTGCTTCTGCCAATTCTGTTGATCTTTCTAAGTCCAGTCAGCTTATTGCTCATCATCTTGATATTTTGCATGAGCCTACTTCATACAAACAGGCTGCACAATTTCCCGCTTGGCAGGAAGCAATGGACAAGGAGTTTACTGCTCTTCAAAACAATAACACTTGGTCTATAGTTGATCTTCCTCCTGGAAAGAAACCCATTAAGTGTAAGTGGGTTTATAAGATCAAGTATCATGCTAACGGGACCGTTGAAAGATGCAAGGCCCGTTTGGTTGTAAGGGGGGACACTCAAAAACATGGCATTGATTATAATGAAACTTTCTCTCCAGTAGTTAAGATGACTACTATTAGATCTCTCATTGCTATTGCAACAAAACTGAAATGGCCATTGTTTCAGCTTGACGTGAACAATGCGTTTCTCCATGATGATTTAGATGAAGACATTTATATGTCTCCTCCTCCTGGTATGACTTTACCATGTAATCAAGTTTTTAAACTTCAAAAATCACTCTATGGCTTAAAACAAGCATCAAGGCAATGGTATGGCAAACTTTCAACTGTCTTAAAATCAAAAGGTTATGTGCGGTCTGCCAATGATTATTCTTTATTTACCAAGTCAATGGGATCGTCTACGGTTCATGCCGCAGTATATGTGGATGATATCTTGGTAACGGGGAATAATCCTGAGGAGATAATTGCTCTTAAAGCTTTTCTGCATGATGTTTTTCAAATTAAAGATTTGGGGTCTTTGAATTATTTTCTTAGCATAGAGGTTTATGCTCATTCGAATGGGATTATCTTGTCACAAAGAAAGTTTGCCAAAGACTTACTAGCTGAGTTTGATTCATCAGACCTGGACATTCAAAATTCTCCTTTACCATCTCATTTACAATTGAAGTTGAAAGATGGTGATTCTCTTCCTGACCCTTTGAAATATAGGCAGCTTATAGGCAAGTTGAATTATCTCACACATACAAGGCCGGATCTTTCATTTGCAGTCCAGTTTTTGAGCCAATTTATGCAAGATCCTCGTCTGCCTCACTGGTCTGCAGCCTTACATATATTGGCTTATGTCTAGGGCACTATTACAAAAGGGTTATTTTTCAATGACTCAAATTCATTTGATCTTCAGGCTTATTGTGATTCTGACTGGGCTTCATGTCCTAACACTAGAAGGTTTGTTAGCGGCTATTTTGTTACCCTTGGAGGTTCTCCAATTTCATGGAAATCGAAAAATGTAACGCCTTAACACGTTATAACCGAAAATCGCAGCGGAAATACGAACTTTAAAAATTTTCTTTCATTATATTCATTCTTTCACTTAAATACATTAATCCCTTTTTATAAATTAATTAAAAACTAACATACTTATATAAAATTAAGTGACCACATTCACACTCACGTACAATCCATGCGTTGACTCGATCTTCAACCGCGTACACTTCTTGATGAAACATCCATAAACCTGTACAACCTGCAGTCACCACATTCAATCACATCATTAGTAACCGGTGACATAATACAAAATCTTAACACATGTATAATAAGGCGTCAACATATCATGCTTTCTTCATTCGATCACTCGCATCGGATAGCGGAGTCAACCATCACTTCCATTGTTAAGATGCCTATACTTCACATTAGTTCTCAATAGAAACACGGTTAGTATCATTAGCTTCCCTTTCTTACTCAAACTTAATCGAATCTCTCTCTTAACCAATTTCGACTCATTTCCACTAAAACATACCTTAGTAACAACATCGATTCATATCTTCTTACATTACATTAAATAAATTACCGTATATCATAAATACATTACCAAACAAAAGGGTAAGTTCGGAGTTCACTTACCTTACGCGTCCGTATTTGCATTCGCTTACTTGAGTCTTCATGTCCTGTTAGCCTTCCACGCTCCCATCCATCTTGACATGATTCCTATACTTTCATGTCATTACATTTACATCCTTATTAGCATACATGATTATTCATATGAATGATCATATCAAGTTCATATCTCACATATGTATTTCACTAGTCGATTCAAACAAGCACATAGCATACTCAACATCATCATAACATAACCTTCACATATTATTGTCATTTGGACATTTTATCAAACACATGGTGTGCGTACTACTTCCTAGGCACCATGTACAACTAGTTTAAGCATAATCTTCCAAGTTCATTCATATTTTATCAAATCTTCTTACTAATCAACAAGTATCATTAACACATAAACATCAAACATATCAACACCATATTTCTTTCAATTCATCTAACAATAGTTCATCATAACACAACATAATTCAGGAATATTTAACAAGAATTGGACATGATGAACACCCATGTCATCTTAATCACCCAACTAGTGGGTTTACATCCTTAATCATCAAATTAGTCAAAATTATGCATAACACATGTTCCCTATGATGATGTTAACACATAATCATGCTTAATTTCATACAATTTCGTGGATTGATCATAACCCATTTCTTACAATATCATCAAATCTTAAATTACAACTTACCACATGTTTGCTAGGGCTAGATTATCAAGAAAACGAGTTCATGCATCGGATTTGAGACTAATCTCCTTGTCAATTTGAAGCTTTCTTGTGAACTAGGGTTTACATCCATTCTTTCTTCCTCCTGCTCGATCTCACGCACACACACCCAGTGTGTGTGAGATTCTTGTTTTAATTAAACTCATATTCAATTTTGGCCATCTTAGTCCCTCATGTTCTCTCTCTTATTTATAATTGGCACAACTCTCATTCTCTAATTGTTTCTACCATACTTTTAACTAGGATAAATAACCTAGTTATTTATTTCTTGATGTGCTATATTATAACATTTTACGAATATAAACATTCGGGTTTTGGGGTGTTACAAAAAAGCAACCCATTGTGGCTTTAAGTTCAGCTGAAGCTGAATATCGCTTAATGCGACGAGTCATTGCTGAATTAGCATGGTTAACCCGGTTACTACACGAGTTGCAGGTTCCAAATGTCACCCATATTCCTTTAAAATGTGATAATCAAGCTGCGATCTATATTGCTAAGAATCCCGTGTTTCACGAACGAACAAAGCACATAGAGCTTGACTGCCATTTTATTCGTGAGAAACTTCAAGACGGGCTTATTTCTTTGACGCATACTCGTACAACTGATCAACTTGCTGACATTTTTACGAAGAGCTTAGCTGTTCCACATCATCGAGAAATTCTGTCCAAGTTGGGTGTTGTTATACCACCAACTTGAGGGGGGGTGTTGACTTAATAAAGTCAAATTACTATTTTACCCTTTAATTATTCTGTTTATTGTTAGTTAGGTTGTTAGAAAACAGTTAGTTAGGTAGTTTTGTCTGTATATAATTAGGGCTTGTATCATTTTGGGGATAATTCAATTCAAGCTTTTCATTCTCTCAATTTACACGAGAACCTGGCCATGTTGGCGAAATGGTGATGGAGGTTCAAGTCAGATATAAATAACTTATAGCGAAAAGTAATATGGATTGTACACTATAACTCTAGAATGTGGCAGTTTATTCTAAGGAAAATGACAGTGGCAGGAGTTTGGAAAACAAATCGATAAAGTCGCTCAGGACGTGGGTGAGTTCGGGATGGACCTGGAAGCTTTATTCAGATGTGTCCCGGGTGACGGACGTCTCGTATCTTTCTGGAAAGATTGGTAGTTGTCTGAAACCCTGTTGTGCAGCAGGTTGCCTCAACTATATGAGTTAGAACAGGCCAAAAATGTGACTTTGTACGAGAGGATGGCTATGATTGACGGCAGACCTGAAATATGGTTACAATGGGTATGATGTCCTGCCTCATCGGTTGAAAAAGAGCAGCTAGAAATTCTACTTTGGGACCTGGTGACGGTTAATATTGGGGTTAGAACGGGTTGGGTGTTGTGGAGTCTAGAGGAGGACGACATTTTCACATTAGCTGGAATGGAGAGGTTCGACGAACAATGGGCACATGTTTTCATGGAACAATTTAGTCCCCATTAAGGTTAACTTCTTACTTTGGAGGGTCTCTTTGGGTCACCTTTCGATCATGAATGAACTTTCAAAGAGGAATGTTCACATCGGGTCCTTAAGTTGTAAGCTCTGTGGCGAGGCTGACGAATCATTGAAGCATTTACTGGTTGCCTGCAAGTTTGTGCAAGAGGTGTGGGACTTCATTGCATCATGGTGCAGGGTCCCCAATTGTTCAGTTTTAGAGGTTAGTGATGTGCTGAATTTTGGAGTACATGGAGGGGGTCTGCTAGATGGAAGAAGTTGATAAATGGCATTATACAGGTGGGAGTTTGGTGTATTTGGAAGTGCATAAATGGCACAATTTTTAAGCAAAAGGAGAGGAGCACTGAAGGCATAAAGGAGGAGATTAAACATTGTGGGTTCATCTGGATAAAAAAAAAATAGGCCCAAGGCTCCCAATTTATCCTGGTCTCAATGGTGTGAATTTAATGCATCTTGTATTCTTGTATGTTGTATGCTTCTGTAACTTCTTTCTTAATTCTTTATGTACTCTACTTTGGTGTTGAACCAACTAGTTGGTTGGTTCTTGTTTGAATAAATGTTTGTTGGCCTTTCAAAAAAAAGATGTTTAAGTTTTGAATATACGAATTTAAAAAAAAATTGAAAATCCTGATATATATTATTAGATAATTCGTGTAAAGATTAAATACAAATGGGTCTTACCAATGGGGTAGGGTCTATTAGAGCATTCACATTCTATCCATCAAAATATGTGAGGGGGAGTTTTTATATTATAAAGGGTATAAAAAGTGGTTGTGAGTGGAGGAGAGAGAAAATGTTACTGTTCATCTGTATATTTGGGGGGACACTGTTCACCCAGTATAATTTTTTTAATATATATTGAAAGTGGTTGTGAGTGAAGGAGAGAGAAAAATGTGATGATAATATTATTTAATTGAAAAGGAGAGAGAAAAAGTATTTGTTTTTAGTGGAAATATATTGATATAGGAGTTGTTTTTTAGTGGAATGTATGTATAATTTGATGGTTTGGATGTGAATGCTGCAAAGACAAAACATTTAAACACTTGAGTTTGTGAGGGAAAATATTGGGTTCAAGTCCCACACACGACATGGATTAAAAGAAATTTATCTTTATAAAAAAGATGCAAATGAGTCTTAATGTGCTAAATGTGTGAAGTGTAAAAAGATTTTTATTTTTTTAATTTTTTTCATCTACTTAAGCATTATTTTTAGTTAATTTTTTTAAACAGTTACTATGGTATAGCTATTATATAGCAATTATATAATTACTTTAGAGTAATTTTTTTTATTTTTTCGATTGTAGGACTAAAATACATGTTTGACTACTAGATGGGAAAAAAGTTAAAAGACTCATTTGTACAATAACCTATTAATGGGGTGGTGGTGGTGTGTTCATAGTTCGGCACGGTTATTGGCATTAACCGAAACCGTAATCGAAGTCATCGGTTAATTGGCTGGGTTTATTCGGTTAATTTGTCTGTTTTGGTTCAGTTCGGTTTGGTTAATAACAAAATCAAAGAATGGCTAAATTTTTTTGTTTAGAGATACACGTAATGGAGGTATAAATATATGAAATAGATCTATAAATACATGGAATTGAGATATAAATTAATAAAATAGAGGTAAAAATACACGAAATGAAGATATAAATACATGAAACGGAGGTATAAACATAGTTATTAAAGGCGTTAGGCGCACTCAAGGCGCATAGGCCTCGCCTAGGGCCTAGGCGCAAAGCGCAAAAAAAGCGAGCGCCTGAGAAAAATAAAGCGCATAATGAACTAAAATTAAAATATATTATGTATTAGAAAAAGTAAAACTATTCTTCAAACAAAATAAACAAAATATTTTATATAACACCTTATATCATCAATTTAATACCAAAAGTTCTAAAATATTAGTGTAGAAAAATAGATTTCTTTGGATGAAAGTAGAAATCTGGCTAAAATCTTGTCGGAATTTAGATAATTTGGCCGGAAACTCTCCAGAATCTAGGAATCGCGCCGGAATGTGCACCTGAACCATCACCTGGAGAATTAAAGCGCAATTTCTTCTACTAAAAGCGCATCTGCCTCGCCTCGCCTGAAAAATGGGCCTAGGCGCAAGAGGCGATGGCTTTTAACAACTATGGGTATAAATAAATGAAATTGAGGTATAAAACAAGAAATACATGAAATGGAAGTATAAAAGCTATAAATAAATGATATAAATGGTTTAGTGCGGTTAGTATCGATTAATAGATGGTACAAAAAATATCCGATAACTGACTTTCGGTTAATTCGATTTCGGTTAATTCCACTTTGGTTTCGTCGGTTTTCGATTCAGTTTCGGTTAACGGTTCGGTTATTGCTCACCCCTAGACTCCATTGGCAAAGGCAAAACCTTTACACATGGTACATTATAAGGTCAGATTGAGCATTTGTTATTGCTTGCATATATGGTACGTAATTACTTACTGGAACATAATCATGTAACGTTACACAATCACCTAACTTTATAGCTTGTAAAATATATTTTTTTTAAAGTAAGAAAACTACAGCAATAGCCTACGCAAATTAAAGAGAATGAAAGACTTGTTAATACAATGCAATTTTAAAAAATATTATCGTATGAAAAAATTATGTCTATCAGAAAATCAGGGGTGAAGTAGGTCATGCGAAAAAAAACCAAAAATATACATTTCTCCTCTTAAATGAAAAAAAGACACATCGTCACACTGAAGTTGTCTCATATGTTTTATACGATAAGCGTGCAGATGATCCAACCACTAGTTTTAAACCTATAAATCACACATGTATCTTTAAAATGTGCAAGGAGGTGTTATTTTAAATGTAGGCTATAAAGAGTTGTTATTTTATGAACAGGTTGACCAAAATAAACTCATTTATTCAATTTGTTGAGCCTTATTAATTCTAGCCCATCAAAACGCGTTCTTTTGATATGGTCGCCCGCGGGCCACGACTTATCAGATTTTATAATTTTTGTTATCTAAAGTTTGATTTAAATAGAAAAAAACTTTTATTTGAAAAAAGCTAAAAAAGTACACAGTTTTTGGAAAGTTCGAACAAGTCAAGTTTGTCCAAAGAATATTTATTATTATTATTACTCCATATACATTTTCAATTTGAGGGGATAGTGACACTTAGCTTGACTGGCGCTTCACTATTGGACCAACCTATTTTTAATTTAATTTTATTTCCACTTTAAAATTACGGTTTCATTATTCGTTTAAAATTACGTTTTCGCCCCCAGTTTAAAATAAAATTATATATCTGCCTCTAGCTGAAAATTACGCTTTTGCCCTCATCTCAAAAACTTTTTTTTAATTTTATTCCCAGTTTAAAATTACGGCTTCGCCCTCCGTTTAAAACTACGTTTTTTCACCCAGTTCAAAATAAAATTATGTTTTCCCCTTAGCTAAAAATGACGCTTTTGCCCTAAACTCAAAATAACGCTTTTGCCCACAGTTCAAAATTAAATTATGTTTCCCCTAGCTCAAAATTATGATTTTGCCCTCAGTTTAAAATTCTAATGTCGCGCCCAGTTCAAAATATATTTACGCTTTTGCCCCCTGTTCAAAATTATGATTTTGTTCTCATTTCAAAAATTACGATTTTGTTCCCACAGCTGCCTGACACTTCCTCATTGGTCCAGCAAAATTACAATTTTCCCCAGTTTAAATTTACAATTTTGCCCTTTGTTTTGTTTTTTCCCGTCCATCCTAATTACGATTTTTCCCCCGGTTTCAAATTTATAGGTTTGCCATTGTTTTTTTTCTGTCAAATTACGATTTTGCCCCCAGTGTAAAATTACAGTCATGCTATCGTTTTAGTTTTTTTTTTTTTTTTGACAAATCTATGGTAGTGTTTTGTTTTAATTATTGATTCGGTGTAATTTTTATTCGTGTCAGACGGTTGCGTGACAAACACTTATTGGTCCTCAAAAATTACAATTTTGCCCTAGTTAAAAATTATAGTATTTCCATCGTTTTAGTTTTTTTTAGCAAAAGTATTGATAGTGTAATGTTTTAATTGGTTTTCTCGATGTAATGTTTTTTGAG
Organism: Helianthus tuberosus; assembly: GCA_030545235.1. Taxonomy (NCBI): domain Eukaryota; kingdom Viridiplantae; phylum Streptophyta; class Magnoliopsida; order Asterales; family Asteraceae; genus Helianthus; species Helianthus tuberosus. The sequence goes on along the minus strand of CM060426.1, from coordinate 107,119,524 downwards.
ATCGTGCTATAAGTAGTATGTACAAGTAACCGAAACACATACGTATATGTAAGAGAAATACCCGCGTGCGGGGCAAAACCTAGTTATATATACAATCTTGAGTTGTTAGTATAAAATTTTAATGCTTACGTGTTATTTCAACTTCTTGTTTGAAAATGTCATGTGTCCGTAATTGTAAATAATAAAAGTATTAACTATATGTAACCATGTTCTCAACATTTTTAATTTCGGTTATATACAAACTTATACACAACAAAAGTCAATATTAGGGATTTAAAAAATATAGGAAAAGAGTATATTACACACCTGTTCTTTATGATTTGCTTTAAATTATGGATTTCTTCTCTAAACTTCAAACGCTATGGCTTTATGCCCTAACACATCCTTTCTTTCTCATCCATGTTCCAAAAAGTTAACATGACTCCTTTTTGACGATAAACTCATGTAAAGTTATCCTTTTACTATTGTTTAAAAAAATCCTACTACCTCCCCTTCTTGTTTTGCTTCACCGTCAAACCCACAAATCCAGATGCGATCTCTACCATCACCAACAAATACAACATGAATCTTCACTTGCGATCTCTACCGCCAGTGACTACCCCGTTCGTTGGGGAGTGACAATACATGAAAAATAGAAAGAATAGCCGGATAGCCGTACATGTTGATGCATAACACGAAGAAAGTAGGCGGTGGCAACAATCATCTGGGGTGGGCGTGGTGACTATGCAACTGACTAGTAGGTGTCGTGGTGGTGCTCACCCATTTTCACAATTTTAAACTAGTAAACTTAATAACAGTCCTTCAAATTAGCATCCCATCGGACCTCATCACTCGTCTGACTACATTATGACACACGCTCGATTCATCTCAGGTCCACAAGTCTGGACCTCCAGCGGACTTCTTGCCCCCCCCCCCCCCCCACACACACACACACACTCACATTTGACCCCAATGAGATCCCTAGAATTCTCGCACCAAACCCTATAGAGCAGTATACAACACTGAACCCTTTAGACCCATGATGGAATGACAAAATGACAATTCACGATATATTAGACAACCCATACCCTTATGGAGAACCCATACCACGTTACCCTGAATCGGTTCCAACACCACTACCACCTATGAATCAAGAGAATGTGGAGGAACTTCGCCAGCATGGTGAAGAGTTAGTTGATGAGGGAAATCGAATCCGCCAGATAGGAGAGAAACTCGTCTGAAAGTATGACGAGCGTGAGATGCAGTTCTAGACAAGCCAGCATCTAATATAATATATATATGTGTGTATTTTGTTACTTTAAAAAAAAAGTAGATAATAAACCAATATATATATCGATGCATAGTTACTAATATTTCGGTTGTAACTTGTAATAGATGCATATAGATATATAAAAAGAGTAAGTCGCAATGCTCGACGTTTTTGGTTCAATCTGTTTGAATGTTTGTTTGAATTAAATCTTATTTTGTGATATTAATACCTGATAAATGTTTACAATTCAGATGGACAACGAAGTAAATCAGGAAAACCAGAATAATGATAATAACATGAACTAAGTGAATAAAAGTGCCATCGAACATATAGTAGCACAAGGAATCATAGACGCCATGCCATATATTATCAAGACTATTAAAGAAGCAGAAAATAATAATTTTGTAATCGGAAGTAAACGTGCACCTACTAAACCAAGTCACAGCGTGAACGAAAATCACGGACCACTAATCCAAGCACCAATTCTAAAAAGAAGAAGAACCATCTCATATGTTTGTTCTTATAAAGAATTCTTGGCCTGCAAACCAATAGAACTCTCAAGCAATGAAGGAGCCATTTCAGCCTTGCGCTGGATAGAAAAGACAGAAGCAGTTTTGAAAATAAGTAAATGTGCAGATGAAGATAAGATCATGTTTGATTCTAATCTATTTAAGAATGCAGCCCTATAATGGCGGAATACCATTCTCTAGTCTAGAGAAACTGACATAGTTTATAACATGGAATGGACCAACTTTAAGGAGATAGTTGAAAGAAAATCTTGTCCCCCTCATGAAAAGGAACAAATCTTTAATAAGTTCTGAAATCTTAAAATGACTGGAATAGATTGCAAGGGTTATACTACCATATTCTTTGAATATGCTAGAATAGTGCCAACCTTAGCCTCACCAGAACCCGTATTAATCTCCCGTTACATCTGGGGATTAATCGGTGAGATCAGACACGTAGTCAACGCAGCTAGGCCACAAACCATAGAAGAAGCAGTATAACAAGCCAACACCCTGACTGATGAGTTGGTACGTACGCAAGAGGAAAACCAGAGAAAGAACCTAGCTCAAAAGCTTACCTAAGAATTTCGTTATAAAGGAACATGTTCTTCCTCTTCACCCAACTGCAAGTATTGCAAAAGGAATCACTCAGGACGGTGCTTAATATACTGCAACTTTTGCAAAATATCCGGACATAAGGAAAAAGACTGCAGGAAGAAAGCTAGCAATAGATTATGCTACAATTGTGAAGAAGTTGGTCATATCAAACCGAACTGTCTGAAACTAGCTCTAGCGACAACCAACAAAGCTAAGGCAACTGAAGGACCCAAGAAGAATGCCAGAGCATTCGTTCTAACAGCTGAAGAAGCCAAGTCTAGATGTGATTGCTGGTACGTTTTTAGTTAATGATGTTTTTGCCAAAGTATTATTTGACTCTGGTGCAAACCAAAGTTTTATCAATACTTCTTTCTACAAACTTCTTAATCAACCATTAACTAAACTTTAACAAGACTGTCTGGTGGAAACGGCAAATGGAGATTCTAACAAGATAAGTGAAATCCTACAGGGAGCAAGGATAGAAATTCTAAACCATAATTTTTCTGCTAACCTTTTCCCAATGAATCTAGCCGGATTCGATATCGTGTTAGGAATGAATTGGTTGGTAGCCAATCATGCTAGTATTTTCTGTGATCAAAAGTTCGTACAAGTAAGTACCCCAGATGGTGAAAAGATCATAATTAAGGGAGACAAACCAACGAAAACCACCAAATTCATCTCTGTGATGAAAGCTGCTAGTTATGCAAGGAAATGAGGAATGGTGTATATGATTTCCATAATTGTCACGGCCCCTGTCCCGGTTTGACCCGGTCCAGGAGCCGCGGGACAGAAACTCGTGGTATTTATTAATTGAGTTGACAGCGGAAGATTTACAGGATCTTTTAAACTTGAAATTTGCCCGATTATTTTATTTCATAATTCGGGATAAACCCCGTAATTTACAATAAAGGAATTTCACAAGTAAATTCCCTGATTTACAAAACATGTTTATTTATTTAACTGAGCCACTACTTCAAGCTTGTTAGTGCTCCATAGCACTTTTCCTTGGTTCACAGTAGTCACCTGAAACATGTTTTGAAAATATTTTATCAGCGGGGAAATACTGGCGAGTCATTCAAATTTAATAAAACGACACCTAGTTATAAATTACATCATAAGAGCGATTACAATGGCTTCTATCTTATTTTTATCTGGCGCCGTGTCACCTCCTGGTGACGATGGTCATACCACTATTGGGTCCTTTTCCCCAAGTAGTGATGATTATCACTGTTAGGATTTATTAGCCTAACTGTGAGAAATTAGTAATGTGCACAATACCCCACCAGCCTGTGATTCAAGATAACCATGACTTAATCCCTGTAATTATAACTTTTGAAAAATGGAGTATTGTAAAACACTTTTGATAAAAGAGAATAACTCACATTGCAGATTTAAACGGGCAGAGTTTAGCCTACTGATTAGCCTTGTAACCTAATTTAAATAACAATGCACACGAACTAGGTCAGTAACTAATACAGCATTTACGATAACTCACGATACTAAAACCCTCACAACGAATGACAAAGTGCAATACTTAAACATCCATCGAATTCACGACGAATGACAAAGTATGGCCCTAATGTGGGCAGCACTTAAACATCCATTGGATAGTTTCAATCGATCGGACATTGAATCATAGCAGCGATCGAGTTAATACCCTGTATCGTAGCAGCGCCTTGCTATCTTAAATTTCGAATTTGAGCAGTGAAACTTCGTTTTTATGAAAAGTTTTCGACACAGAATGAAAGCTCGATGTCCAGGAAATTTATAGGTGAAATTTGGGTCTTACGCGGCCCGCGTAAGCCCCTTCTTAATCTTTATGCAGCCCGCGAGAGGCCCTAGTCGTAGACTAGGGCTAGCGTGTCATCAGTAGTGCTGCCACGTGTACGCCACGTGGCCTGGGAACGCTTATCCGGCCAACTTAAATTTGACGCGGCCCGCGTAAGGCCATGCTTAACCTTCACGCGGCCCGCCTGAAGACCAAAAATCTGATTTTTCTTGACTTTTGATATGGATTAGGGTTTCAGGGGTCCGGGTTTTTACTTATGGGTCGTTTTGGGACATTTTTGAAGGTCCTTACATCCTCCCCACCTTATTTAAAATCTCGTCCTCGAGATTTATTGAAATAAGTGAGGATGCTTTCGCTTCATCTCTGATTCCAGCTCCCAAGTATATTCGGGTCCCCTTTTTGAATCCCACTTGACTTTGACTAGCACTAGTCGCTTGTGCTTGAGAAACTTGATCTTTCTGTCTTCTATTTGTAGTGGCTTCTCAATAAATTTTAACTTTTCATTCACCTCTACATCTTGAAGAGGTACTACCAAAGATTCGTCAGATAGACATTTCTTGAGATTGGATACATGAAATACATCATGTACTCCAGCTAGCTCCTCTGGCAGTTGTAAGCGATAGGCAACTGGTCCTATACGTTGGATTACTGGGAATGGTCCTACGTATCTTGGACTTAGCTTTCCTTTCTTACCGAATCGAACTACTCCTTTCCAAGGAGAAACTTTTAAGAGTACTTTGTCTCCAACCTGGAATTCTAACGGCTTACGTCGATTGTCTGCATAACTTTTCTGGCGATCTCGAGCCGTCTTTAGTCTTTCCTTGATTTGAGTGACCTTGTCGGTAGTTTCTTTCACTATTTCAGTACCTGATAATTGGCTTTCTCCTATTTCTGCCCAACAAACTGGAGTTCTACACTTGCGTCCATACAGTGCTTCAAATGGGGCAGCTTCAATGCTTGAATGATAACTATTGTTATAGGAGAATTCAATTAAGGGTAGGTGGTCATCCCAGTTTCCACCAAAATCTATCACACATGCTCTGAGCATGTCTTCTAGAGTCTGGATTGTCCTTTCACTTTGTCCGTCTGTCTGAGGATGATATGCAGTGCTTAGATTTAGTCGGGTTCCCATTGCTTCCTGGAAACTGATCCAGAAGTGGGAAGTGAAACGACTATCCCTATCTGATACAATGGAGAGTGGAACTCCATGTAAGGATACTACTTCATCTACATACAACTTGGCTAACCTTTCCATGCTGAAGATTTCCTTCATGGGTAGAAAATGAGCTGATTTGGTTAATCGATCCACAATTACCCAAATCGCATCATTACCTTTTCTGGTTTTGGGTAACTTAGTAACAAAGTCCATTGTTATAAGTTCCCATTTCCATACTGGCATTTCTAATTGTTGTAGTAGACCTGAGGGTTTCTGGTGTTCTGCCTTAACTTGTGAACAAGTAAGACACTTAGAAACATATCTAGCTATATCCTTTTTCATTCCTATCCACCAGAAGTTATTTCTTAAATCTTGGTACATCTTATTGTTACCAGGATGCATGGTATACCTAGATTTATGGGCTTCCTCTAAAATCTTATTTCTTAATTCTCCTTGCTTAGGTACCCAAATCCTTTTCTTGTGGAATCTCCAAATTCCATCACTTCCTTGTTCTAATTCCTTTATTCTTCCCTTCATTCCTTCAGCATTATCCTTGATTGCTGTTTCTTGAATGTTCTTCAGTTGTTCCATTAAGTCTAGTTGTAGACATAATCTAAGAGCACGAACTCGTCGTTGTTTCTCATGATACTTACGACTTAAAGCATCAGCAACTACGTTTGCTTTTCCTTTGTGATATTGAATATCACAGTCATAGTCACTTAGGATTTCCATCCATCTCCTTTGCCTCATGTTCAATTCTTTTTGCCCAAATATGTATCTTAAGCTTTTATGGTCTGTATAGACAGTAAACTTACTTCCATACAAATAGTGTCTCCAAATCTTAAGGGCAAAAATTATGGCTCCTAATTCTAAGTCATCGTATAATTTTCTTCGTGCTTCTTCAATTGTCTTGAGGCATACGCAATTACCTTCTTGCG